>CAXARO010000089.1:0-98182 GCA_963971305.1 Arcuatula senhousia | reverse complement strand
ATTAATAACATATACACAGCTTCAGCACAATTTATGTTTCCTTTTTGTGCACAAAAATGAACTAACGATATTCACATCATGACCAAAAACTACATTGTACCATAATCATGAAAATATTCCTTGAAAAATTTGCGATGAATTGATATATAATATAGAATATGTCAAAAAATGCAAAAGAATCTAACTAAAATTTACATTGCGTTTCTCGACGTTAAGACGGATTTTTTAGAGTACAGGTTAATTTTATCGGTAACGTCGTTTTTAACATAACGTCCCATCTAATGCTAGCCAGTCAATGATTTTTCCTTTCACATACTAGTATGCAGTCTAATATCTAGTGGTATCCAAATATTTCTCCTACAGAAAAGATCTTCTGAGTTTCTAAATTATAATGATGACAATATTACATTGGCGTCGTCATATAAACAATCTTCAATTTTCGTTTATTGCACATTGATCTGACTATTATCATATACATGAGACATGTTAATATGTTGTTAAATAATCTTTTCTGTTGTGTGAATAGTTGTTAATAAGGCCAACAAAGAGCTTTGGTGAAACTTGTCAGACTTTGGAAATTCTCAAAACTTTCGGAAATGTTATGTTATTACCTTACCTTACGATAGATATAAGTTTGAAATTAAAATGACAACAAAGTTCCAGACAATAATTTTGCTACGTCTGACGCGCGTTTCGTCTATTCAAGACTCATCAGAGGCGCTCTACCAAATATATTAAAAATGCCACACACTATATTATTATGAAGAGCATAAAACAGTAAAACCAAAAATACGAAACTGGGGAACCAAATTATTACTAAGATGATCAACCTATGTCTTGGGTAGGAAGAATCTTAGGGTTTAGACAATTTTGAAATTTGAACGGATAATTTAAAGCTTTGATGTGTTCTCCAACACAAAAGTGTTGGTGCCGGAGAGGGCTAACCTCGGGGAATTAAAACTCCACCAGCAGTGCTAACCTTCACGGGTGTTCAAAATTATAATGAAATACAAATGACAACAAAGTTCCAGACAATAAAATTTGCTACGCCTGACGCGCGTTTCGTCTATTCAAGACTCATCAGAGGCGCTCTACCAAATATATTGAAAATGCCAAACACTATATTATTATGAAATTATACTTTACTGTTAACATTCAACGATCCATTTGAATGGAATGTGTCACTGTGTTAAAAGTTCAAGGGACACAACCGAGTTATATTTAAATTGATAATAAACTTGATAAAAGGGAGGGATACTTATTTTTAAATGGATGACTGCATATTTAGTTGGACATTTCATCAATGCAAAGTCACATTTAACAGATCTAATTTAGGGACACAGGTGTGAAAAGTAAACATATTTTATGACGTAATTAAATTCAACAGGTAAATTGTGTACTTTAAAAAAAGAAGGTTGTCAAAGCCGAATAGAAAAAAAAGCCGGTCTTTTGTTTTTTGTCCCCTGCCGCAACGCGAGGGACCTAGTAATTGTCTCCGTCCATCCGTCCGTCCGTCCCGTTTTTTTGTGGGTGCAACTCCTCGAACACTGCTGAACGGATGTTGCTGAAACTTTACACACTGATAGGGTACTATTAGTACGTGATCATCTCATATTTGAAATTTTAAAATGGCCGCCGTTTTCATGGTAACGGGGAAGAAAGGTCAAAATTTAGGACATTCAATATCTCGGTTACCTAGGTGCACAGGGTTTTGAAATTTTGTGGGCTGATAGAGCAAAAGGTATTCTATAATAATACGAAAAAAAAATTGAAGCGATATTTACTGTTTTTTAGTTATCAACAAATTTGTGATTTTTAGTCCCAAAAATGGGACTTTGTCCAACATTTTTGTGGGTGCAACTCCTCTGATACTACTAAATGGATGTTGCTGAAACTTTACACACTGATAAGGTACTATTAGTAGGTGATAATTCCATATTTGAAATTTTCAAAATGGCCGCCGTTTCCATGGAAACGGGAAGGAAGGTCAAAATATAGGACATTCAATATACATGTTTCAGAGTTCTGATAGAGTAAAAGGTGCTCTTTAATAATACAAAAAAATGAAGAATTATTTACAGTTATCAAGTTTTTTACGAATTTGTGATTTTCCGACCAAAAACTGGGACTTTGTCAAACATTTTTATGGGTGCAACTCCTCGGATACTACTGAACGGATGTTGCTGAAACTTTACACACTGATAGGGTATTATTAGTTGTTGATCATCCCATATTTTGAAATCAAAGTGAACAAGATGGTACCATTCATTTTCGCAATTTAAAAATGCGAACATTTGTAATATATTTTCCCTTCACCGATTTTGAGGAAAATGGATAATCCATTTAATTCGGGAATTGCGAACAAGTTAGCGTACTTAGTGATTTTCCAATTTTTCATGATTGGACAGAACTTAACTGGAATTTACATACAGTACTTGAATGGTAAAAGCTTCCCTCTCTGCCCATTTACCATTGTACGACATACCATCCCCATACACCATATACTATCCCCATCCCCATACACCATTTACCATCCCAATCCCCATCCCCATACACTATTTACCATCCCCATCCCCATTTGCCATTCCATTCCCCATGCATCATAAATGTTCCCCATACCCACAATGCCATTGTTTATTATCAACAAATTTATTTAATCTACTTATCAATTTAATTATATATTTATAAAACAAATTATAAAGAAATATTTGAATATATATAGTGTTTATTTTTATTTATTTATTTATTAAATATGTAATTTAAAGGAGTTGTATTTCATCTATTCTAGAATTATTAATAATAAAAAAAATAATAGAGATCTTCTGCCCCAATTCAAATCAACATGAATTTGATCCTGAACTTTCTGTACAGTCTGTTTATATTTTTTATCAGCCAGTATCAATTATCAATTAAGAAAGAAATATTAAAAAATAAGTGTTTATTTTTATTCATTTATTTAATATCAAATTTAATGAGTTGTATTTAATTAATTTTAGAATTATTAATAATATATACGAATAATGTAAGCAATCTCCATGGAGATCTACGGCCGTAATTTAAAACAACATACATGTACGTCATTTTATTTGATCCTGAACTTTCTGGTTAGGTACATGTAACTAGCGCACAGTCTATTTATATTTTTATCAGCCAGTATCTATAAACAATTTAGTAAGAAATTTTAAAATACAAGTGTTTATTTGTATTCATTTATTTAATATTAAATTTAAGGAGTTGCATTTCATTTATTCTAGAATTACTAATAATATATAAAACAAATGAAAGCAATTTTCATAGAGATCTTGGGTCGTAACTTAAAACAACATGCATGTACGTCATTAAATTTGATCCTGAACTTTGCGGTAACTTGTACACAGTATATCTATATTGTTTTAAAAGCCAGTATCTACATATGAATTCCTTACAATAAAATATTTTTTTTTTAAATATAAATATAAATTTACTATTTAAAAACGGAGTAATCAAATTGGAAATTGCATTTACATGTACCATCCTCATTCCCCATTTACCATTCAATGGACCAATCAATTTCGAGATACCATGATTTACCATCCCCATTCCCCATTCATATTTACTATCCCCATCCCCATATACGATACCATTTCCCATATACCATGTACTATTCACCATCCCTATCCCCATCCCCATTCCCCATCCCCCCATTTACTATAGATTTGGAAGCTTTTACTATACAGGGACTGTACCACACAACCTTTATGCGGCGGTGGGGGACACATGGCTACGCGTACATTTTGTAGCAATCTTGTTTTATTTTGGCTTAACCTCTGGCAGTAACATGTCTAAAAAATTGCAGATAGAAAGCTTGACATTAAAAAAAAACACATTTTTTTCATAAAAATATAAAAGTTAGCTTTTTGCGATCGATTTCGATTGTACCCTACTGATTATATAATTATTTCAATTAAAAATGGCTTGAAAATTATTTTCATCACTTTTTATATTTTTATGAATTGAAATAGTTTCTTTAAACAATATTACTTATATTTTTTATTTCACTTGACAACCGGGATAAATATTCGAATTGACTTGCCACTCTTTTCCGATGAAGGGCTGACACCACCGGTTTTTGAACTGTATGCATATATAGTATAACCGAAGAAGTTGTTTTATACCCGTTTTGTAATCATTTATGTTACAATTAAATAAAAAGTATATGACAGTTTACCTTTTTTTTAAATTAACGATTTTCTATACAGATGATTTGAAATTTTTAAAATCCAAAATATATTGTTGAAATATGGTTGTTTATTGTTGATTAACAATGTTTCTACAAATGACATTTAATTCACTATGATAGTTAGAAAAAATGTATTGTTAAATGTTTTTACTCCAAAAATAACTTGAATTATCTTTGATTTTGTATACTTTTTAGTGCCACTGCTTGGTGCTGTAACGACGATGACAATGTCAAACATGATGATGACAACAAGTACAGCTGGATCAACCACAGTTTCAACAACAACAGTTACAACCACAGCTTCTGCGAACACACCAATAATCAATTAAAATATCGAATGTTGCACAATGGTTTTGATGTGTAAAATTGAAAATCAACAAAAGAGATTTGTTATAATTCGACCGCTGTAAAAAAATTTCTTCCCTCTAAAGCAAGACGTATGTTCGAACATTTTGACTCTGATTTAGCTTTTAATTGATGTGTTTGTTATGTTTTGGTTTTTGTGTTGTTTTAATTTGTTTTTTTTTCAACCTTTTCTGAGCATGCTACTTCTTTTAGTCAAAGGCAGAAAATATTGCTTTTGAATGCTGTAACGATGAAAAATTATGAGGAAAAAAAGATTCAAATAATACCCTACTTCAATAATCATTTTATATCATTCCCCCTACTTTTTAAAAGGAAATAATTTGGATAACCGTGTTTCAGTTTTTCACATTTATTTTTAGAATATAAACGGTGACCCTATCATTTTATAATCTAATTTTAAAAATAAATCTAAATTGACAGCTTTGACAAAATATAACAAAAATCTATCCAGAAAAAAAATTCATTCCCCACTGTATAATCTTTACAAATATTGCCAAATAACTACTGTTTCACGAGTTTGACTCTAGAAAAACAATATCAAAGACCGAGCTGTCCTTTAACCTCATTCGTCGTTAAATTGAGAAATATCCTTTCACCAAAGAAATCTTTATCTCGATTTATTGTCTGCAAAGATGGATGTAATTTTGTTTCTTAAGCAACCTTTTTCCAAACTCTGTTTATGCTTTGGGACTGGTCGTGATCTTTTTCATCTAAAATATACCAAGGACCTTGAAATAAATGACACGACAGAATTTCTATAACAAACGTGATGATTTCAACTTTTAATTCGTCAACTCTCCCTTTCTACAGTTTATGGAGTTATACATATTACCACTTATTCGTTATTCCAGAGATTGTAGAACGCATTTTTCCATTGTGGATGTTTTAAATTTACGTTTTTATTGTTGGGTGTGTCACGTACACTTATTCCACATCTCATTTTCTTCTATTGTTTTTCTTCCTTTATCGCATTTGAAATCCTGAATTTATCAGCAGCTATACAAAGCAGGAACTGCTTACCCTTCTAAAGCACCTGTATTCAGTTTCTTACGACTTGACGCGTTGTTGGTTTTCTCTTTCTACGTACTGTTTTTTGTGGTATGGGATGGTTTTCCCTTTGCCCTTACAGATTGTATGCCCCATTTGGTACCTCTGCTTCTTTGTACACAGTTACCTCGAGTCAAACCTATATTGATAAGATATACGACGAATTGCATTTATTAATATCAGATAATTTTACAATCAGTAGCTGTGAGAGCCGAACAGTCAAGTAAATGTAACAGTGAGTTTATAACTGTCTTTCAAACAGATTTTGAAACGTTTTGTTATTGATAACAATTTTGAAAAGCATTAAATATGACTTGAAGGCTAGTGTTTTGGCAATATCTTGAATATACTATGGTTTTATTATTATTCGTGGGGCACCAATTTTCGTTGTTTTGGTTGATTTCGTGAATGGCCTTTACACGAATTCGATACCCCACGAAAAGGAGATTAAACATTGAATTATGCTGCAGACTTCAGAACCACGAATTTAAGAATCCACGAATTTTTTATCAAAGCACGAAAATTGGTCGCCACGAAAATAAATGAATCAACATTATATCAACAGTATAAGGAAACTCTTACTTGGTATTCTATCTGTTTATTTACAGCATTTGCATTTGTTAATACACACATTTGGCAAGGATAAATAACGACATCTGATATTTTCTATATTTAAATGACGGCACTCTTGTTTTGTTCATATCAACAATTAAAATGTAAATGTTGATAGATACATATTCAAAACAAATTTACCAGTTTTATAAAACTTTTTAAGGTGCTTTTGAACTTTGTTGTCATTTGTATTTCGAACACACGTGAAGGTTAGCACTGCTGGTGGAGTTTAAATTCCCCGAGGTTAGCCCGCTCCGGCACCAACACTTTTGTGTTGGAGAATACATCAAAGCTTTAAATTATCCGTTTAAATTTCAAAATTGTCTAAATCCTAAGGGTCTTCCTACCCCAGACATAGGTTGATCATCTTAGTATTAATTTGGTTACCCAATTTGGTATTTTTGGTTTTACTGTTATATGCTCTTCATAATCATATAGTGTTCTGTTTTTTCAATATTTTTGGTAGAGCGCCTCTGATGAGTCTTGAATAGACGAAACGCGCGTCAGGCGTAGCAAAATTAATTGTCTGGAACTTTGTTGTCATTTGTATTTCGAACACACGTGAAGGTTAGCACTGCTGGTGGAGTTTAAATTCCCCGAGGTTAGCCCGCTCCGGCACCAACACTTTTGTGTTGGAGAATACATCAAAGCTTTAAATTATCCGTTTAAATTTCAAAATTGTCTAAATCCTAAGGGTCTTCCTACCCCAGACATAGGTTGATCATCTTAGTATTAATTTGGTTACCCAATTTGGTATTTTTGGTTTTACTGTTATATGCTCTTCATAATCATATAGTGTTCGGCTTTTTCAATATTTTTGGTAGAGCGCCTCTGATGAGTCTTGAATAGACGAAACGCGCGTCAGGCGTAGCAAAATTAATTGTCTGGAACTTTGTTGTCATTTGTATTTTGAAATAATGAAGATTTGAAAAATCCGCACAAGTCCTCGGAGTGAACGCAGATTTTCGGCCTCAAATTGCATTATGCATTAACCACATTTGAGATCAGGTATAGGTATCAAACATGTATTTTCTAATAGACGTAAATTTCATCTCTCGACTAAGTTAAAAATATCTCTGAGGTTTAGGGGTTAGTTAAAGTTTTTAAAAAAGCCTTATCCACTGTTCGCTTAGTATTGGTGTAAGTTAAGTTTCCTTTTGTTTTCTTTGCAAAGTTATTCTTACGTATACGTTCTCAACTTAATGGTTTTCAGCTATTTTCGGAAGTTTGATACTTATTTTTAGATCGTTATACATTAAAAAAACCAACGTTACAGAAACATCAAATTACTATTATTCTTTGCTGCGTTACTGTCAGCTCCTTGCATCGATCAGGAACCACTGAGCCCTCTGCAGCACATGAATTCAATTTTGTTTGTGTGCGAGTTATCGTTGCTTATTACAGTTTTGTTGGTTTGTGCATTTATTAATTTTTGTAATAATGATTGGTTCATGTTGAGCTGTTCTGATTAAATTGTTTTTTTCTTTGCTTTTAACCACTTCTGCCCTTCATTTCCTCTTGGTAATTTATTGCTATGTTGACAACGAAATCTTATTAAATTAACGAAGACCCCCTTTAGACCGTTTACAGATATCTTTTAATTTTGAATTTATTTTATGAATTATCCTAAAACAATTGGCACAATGGATTGACAGTGACCACAGAAAGCTGCACAGTACTTATGGGAGAATGGGTTAGCACATATGTTTGTAGAGTTTAATATCCTACAGTCGACGCCGGGTTTGTCTTTGCATAACATGGTAGCTGAAAATAAAACAAATCTAAAATAGGAGGATACCATGAGTCTTAATTGCTTACCAAATCTTAGACATACGCGTCATGCGTAGCAAATTTATTGCCTGGATCTTTGTAGCTTTTTTTTCATTTCTGTGATCGAGTTTTATATACACGTCTATTTTACGTATTTTTTCGCAAAAAAACCCTTTTGATTTGAGAAACTATAAAATTTACATTCAATAATAAAATAGATTAATGGAAAAAGAAAATACCTTTTGTGGTGCTTTGAGAAGTCGATGTCATCATATTTGCTGCTCGAAAGAAGAATACAAATTCAAATAAAAAATATCAATTATTGGATACAAGTTACAGCGCTGAAGCAAGAACTTCAAAAATACCTATTCAGACATTTTCAAGTTTTAAAATGTTTCCTATCAGAATCTACAGGAGGTAACATCAACACCAAAACACATATAAATAGTTATGAATCAAAGACCACAGACTTGATAGCAATGAAAAGCTTATAGGTGAATTTTACGCAACGAGTGAAGCATACAAATGTATTAAAGACGCATAGGTATCAAAATGTGAGTAGAAAAATAAAAACTTATTCCAAAAGATAAATCCGGCATGAGCTTACAAATTAAATAAATTTGTTATATTACAGGAGTTTTGCTCACCGACGTCACGCACGTCACACCTTGTACCATTAAAACCTGAGTGGCACCGACACAAAAATGACGTCCTTCCGCTGAAACAATCTCCATGGATACATGGATTCGGATCACAATCTAAAATTAAGTGTTCTTGAAAATAAAATGAATTTTGACTACCCAAATATGTCAAAACGGGTACCAGTTTATGGACAAATGTAAAGAAGTTACATTATATTAGGGTTGAATTCCACATGGATAAAATATTACACTCTCTGTTTTCATGGGTGGGTAAGGAGAGAAAGAGAGAAAATTTTGTCTACGAGGAGGCTTAACTAGGCACCGAAAGCTAGATTTTTATCTAGCCTAGGTGGTCTAGTGGTCTAGGGTTCTATCTTTCTCTCCCTACCCACCCAATGTTCATCGTGTACTGTGTTACAACCTTAGATTGTCTTTGAGGAGGCTTAACTAGGCAACCGAAAGCTAGATATTTATCTAGCCTAGGTGGTCTAGTGGTCTAGGGCGCTGGACACAGTGCAGGCGAAGTTGCCATAGATGACAGAGTATGGGTTCGATTCCAGCTCAACCCCATGTTGGATTTTTCGGTGTCAACGGCTTTAAAAAGGTGATTTTTATCACTGTTGGCACACGGACACCCCTTTCTAACTTTGCAGCTCACCATATCCATTCTATATTATATCAATTACTTTACAGAGCTGTACGCAACACCATTTATCATATATATACTTATATTACTATACCAGTTGCGTCCAATTCTCTATCTTTCTCTCCCTACCCACCTAATGTTCATCGTGTACTGTGTTACAACCTTAGATTGTCTACGAGGAGGCTTAACTAGGCAACCGAAAGCTAGATTTTTATCTAGCCTAGGTGGTCTAGTGGTCTAGGGCGCTGGACACAGTGCAGGCGAAGTTGCCATAGATGACAGAGTATGGTTCGATTCCAGCTCAACCCCATGCTGGATTTTTCGGTGTCAACGGCTTTAAAAAGATGATTTTCATCACTGTTGGCACACGGACACCCCTTTCTAACTTTGCAGCTCACCATATCCATTCTATATTATATCAATAATAAATAATAGTCGAAACAAGACTGATCAAGGTTGCTCCATAAGAATAAATCATTTTAACTAACTTTGTTTACCTGAGAGGCAAACAACTATATAAACAAGCTAATCAAATATATACTGATATCTATACTCACTATTTAAGGCTAGAACAGATCAAACATGATAACTGATGAATATGTTTTAAGTTTTAAGAACATTTCTTAGGTAAATATAAAGATAAAAAATGAATAAATCACAGCTGCTGAAAAACATTTCAAAACTTTCATATTTACTGAACGTTTGCATTTTTACAAAACTCAATGATAATTGGGCATATATTGTTATCAAATACATGTAAACAAAAACTTCCAAATATGTGCACAAAGCATTAGCATACATTTTGATTTATTTTCTTGAAAAGTATTGAATTTTTTTTATAGTTTGATTCAAATAAAATTAACGTTCATCAATATTTTAAATTTTTCGAAATACTTGCATACCAAGGACAGTAGAATCACATTAGAATTTACATTTGTCAAATATTTACTTCCCGTTAGAATAGCATTAACATCAATAGACGATCACCTCTGAGCTGGTGTTCGAGTCCCGCTTGTATTTAACAAAAAAAAGAACCTCCCCAACTGTTTGTGATTAAGTTTGTCAGTTACCTGCCCATTTCGGTGGTTTACTCCGGTTTTCTCCACCATCAAACACTGTCCGCCCTACATGGCCCAGGTGCATCGATGAAGGGCGTTAAACACCAACACACACACAGAATAGCATTGACACGATTTTTATTTTTTCGTTTTACAACTAAAACCAAGAGTGAGGTACTCATTAGTTTTACCTTGATCACATTTATTGCCAGTGTATCCATATTCACAATAACATGCATATCCATGTTGTTCTGACTTACATATTCCATGCAGACATGGGTTAGAAGCACAGTCTAAAAAGAAGACAGACATGTTTTTGTAAACTTGCCAAATGCAAGTAGTAAAAAATTATTAATATATACTTAATAAATAATTGTTAATTATGTTTCAAATTGGAATCACGCTATGAGTAAAATATTGTGATACGGTAAAAGGTAGAGAAATCCACTAATGTAATACAGGTGATCGTTTTTGCCATTTATAGTACAATTTATATTACAGAGCTAATTTTAGAACCGGGTGGGGATAGTTTAGTAAAAATACCAACAAAAAACTTGATAGTTACGCACTGAGTCATGGAGCTTTCAAAGGCTTAATCAATAATATATATTTTGAAAATTTGTAAAGAAAAGATTGCTTCATGTATATGCTTTCCTGTATTTCATCCTGGGTACATGATCATTGCATAATGGTGCAATATACAATTGTGGTATGAAACAAAGGACACGTTCAAACTTTTCGTTCCATGGTAATTACGTGTAGTTGTTTTCCACTGGGGTGGATAGGGACTTATTTCTCTAGAAATGGAGACACGTTTTTTTTAGAAATATTTTACGGATCCATCACCATGATTGTAAGGTTGATACCATTCGCCGTCATAATACTGATTCACTAGGAAATGTTAATGTAGAACGGAAAATTTAATGTTTCCCCGCAATGTTAAATTGTGTACATTTTTGATGAAAAATATACCGGTAAAAGCCTATTTAATAATTAGAAATTTAAACAATAGACTATAAAATGTAATCTAAATCAATTCATGGCGATTCCGAATACCAAAAAAATGTATTCAAGCTCTATATCTTATTTTTTTTAAATATCCACTGTGGAAAAAGGAATAGAATTATATACTTTCTTATTGGTTTTGAATTGTATTTTATATCGCATTGCATGAATTATCGGGCCTTTTATATAAGCATGGACAAAAGAAACGTTACTTATTTGAATACTTAAGGAAAAATGTAAAATAATATAAAACTACATAATAATTGACAGAAATTTAAAGAAATGGCTTAATGGTATCCGACAAAAAAACATGAAATTGAATTGACCTTGATTTTAAGCATCGGATATTCAAAGATGAAAATGCAAAAGTCCAAAATTCCTTCAATGTTTAAGTGCAAAAAATAAATATAGTTACGATCTATTGCTAAAAAAAACACATGAAGATTTAGATTGAAAATAACATATCAAAAAGACACCAGCAATGAACAGCATAAACAACATTGTGTTTTGAAAAAAAAATGAACTTACACGATTAAAAAATTAATGTATTTAGCCGATTAGGCTTTTGATTACCGTCAGGCACCTCTAGAGCACAAGCAGCGATAATTGCCCTAGTGGTTTCAATATAAATATTAAAGCGGGTATAGAACGATTCATTTGGTTATGCTTTATATGCAATATTCAAGGAATAACCTTACACAGCGAGTAATAAGTAACTCCGATTAAGAAATTTCGCTTTTCAAGATAACTGCTTTTTAAAGACGAGAGGCCGGCTTGATAAAAAACGAATAAAAAACACTTGTAAAAGTGGACGATCAAAACACTTAAAGTTATCTTTTAGACATTCAGATAGAGGTTTAATATCAAAATATTTGCTAAAATGTTGCATGCTTGAATTTGTGTAAATAATCAACATACCGACGTCACAGTGAATTCCCTTGTATCCTTGATCGCATGAACATTTAAATCCTCTTTGGGAATAGGGATCGTTCTGGCATACACCATGGACACACGGACCCAGCAAACAATCTTAAGAAATGTTATTGTATTTTGGCATCTTAAATTTACACAGTATTAAATTGAATATATATATTAAAAACGAAAGAATATGGAATATGTGCCAAAAAGACACGATCCACATATTGAAATGATTTGAATAAATGTACAAAAGCAAAATTTCACTGCGTGTGAAGCGCCTTTCTGGATTAACCTTCATCAGACACGCTAGGAGTAGAAAACTTGGAAAACCGGAAATATTAGATTTGATTAAAAAAAATGCCAAAAAATATTACAACAATGACCAAACAGATAAATTATTATATCAATTTTTAAAGAAACAGCCAAACGTTGTCAAATTTTGGAAATATGTAAACTGTGTCTTTCCAACACATATTCCAGTACTCGAAAATATATAAGAGCATACAACTGAAGCACGGGGAAGCTTTCTACGACCTCCACACGGCACTAAAGCCAAACTCTGAAATAATATTAAAAACGAAAGAATATGGAATATGTGCCAAAAAGACACGATCCACATATTGAAATGATTTGAATAAATGTACAAAAGCAAAATTTCACTGCGTGTGAAGCGCTTTTCTGGATTAACCTTCATCAGACACGCTAGGAGTAGAAAACTTGGAAAACCGGAAATATTAGATTTGATTAAAAAAAATGCCAAAAAATATTACAACAATGACCAAACAGATAAATATATCAATTTTTAAAGAAACAGCCAAACGTTGTCAAATTTTGGAAATATGTAAACTGTGTCTTTAACAGGGTATTGCAGTGATTGGTAAAATGTAAGCACTTTTAGTTCTGCTTTCCTTATATCACTTGTCAAACAAATTAAATTGTAAGGTACAAGTGTTTACGTGTTTTGTTTTGAGCGTTGTTATCACACATCTCAATTGAAAAAACACATTTTGAAACACGAATTGTTACAAGCTTTACAAATTATGCATTCTATAACAACTTTGTAGACAGAGATAAAGAAAACATACTATACAAATAAGAATCTAACGGAAACAAATTTAACTTACGATTAAACGCTGAAATAAAAAGAAAAGTATACGACAAGTCAAGTAAAAACACAGAAAAAAGAATAAAACTAATTGAAAACCATTTTCTTTTATTTTGAATTTAAACTTCTTACTATATAGTTTATGGAAATAATTGTTTGAAACAAACTAAGCATATTAAAGTTTATACTTCTAAGAAATCATTAAACGTTTAACTTCGAGTATCGCTAGAACCTGTCCCGTGCGGGGCCCGGGTGGCGAATAGGCCCGCAGCAGAGCCTAGCTTGTCGTAAGAGGCGACTAAGGGTCTTGGGATTCTGACGTCGGGTCAGTGCTCAGCCCACAGAGCGACCAAGTGTGTACCCTAGGTGGCTGAATAGGGTAGCCCTCGTCCGCGGGGGTTGTCAGGTCTATAATACGGAAACCCTGACCGCCGACCATAGTGGGCCAACGTGTGTGAAGAGTGCCACGCTTCATGCACGTAAAAGACCCCTTTGTGGACCGCCAAGTAGTGCACCACATAGGCTAAATTTTCCGCCCCTACCCACCTCTCCCCTTTTCCTGTGGTTCTTCAAAATTTACCGGTCCTTTGTGTCCCACCCCATCCCCATATTTCATTTATCATCATCATTTCATGTTCATTTTATCATCCTTTCATGTTCATCGCCTGTAAATAACCTATATAGCGTTGCACGGGCGTAAAACACCAACTCACTCACTCACTCATCGCTAGAACCTTAACTCCTAGCTGTTTTCAACTAACCTGTTGTACAGTTTTCCCCTTCCCAGCCATGACTGCACGTACATTGGTAGCCTGTTCTGCTGTGGATGACATGGTGACAACTTCCGTGATGACATGGGTTTGGGTTACAATCTAAAAGTATCGTCATTTTATTATTATCAAATGATTTAATGAAATATTGAACAACCATTTGTAGCTTAAAAAATCTGGGACAGCCGATGCAGATAAATGTGTCTACCAAATTATGTTCAGACCTCTTAAAACTTCATTTTACATGCCTTGCAGTAAACTCAGATGCGTTAAGATAATTTTGTCTCAACAAGTCTTGTTTGACCATTTGTGTTAATATTTTTTGGCCCTTGCTGACAATTTTATTAAACTTGATGAGTGAAATCAAGCAGAGGGTCAGTTAGTTAGTTAGTTATTGCTTTACTCCCAAGCAGCACGATTTCGGCTATATCCGGGAGATGAACATGAAAGTGGTGACACAATGGATATGAAATGATGATGAAATGGAGGAAATGGGGACACAAGGCCAATCGGGTAGGAGAATTTAGACTGCCACTGGAAAAAAGAGTGATGGGTAGGGACGGGAAATTTTGCCTCCTGCATGGGGATCCTACGGGTCCTACTCTGACCGAGACCTGCAGCAGTGTTTTTTAACGTGCGAGGAACGTGACATTTTTCCCAACACGGTGCACCACTATGGTTTGCGGTCAGGTTTTCCGCATTATCGCCTGACGACCCTGCATCTCTCAATGTCAGGGTTGCCCCATTCAACCACATGGGGCACACATCCCAGTCGCTTTGTGGGCAAAGCGGCCTGACCCGACGTCAGGTTTCTAAGCGCTCTTTAGTGGACTTTTACCGACAAACTTAGCGCTGCTGCGGGTCTATTCGCCACCCGGAACCCGCACGGGTCGCAGAGGGTCAGAAGAGCTATTATAACCTAATTATCAAACTGGTGTGATGAATAGCAAATTTTCCAAAAGAAAAAAAATGCAAAGACATACAAAAAAAAATGAACGACTATAATAGCCAAACCTTGTCCAAAAGACAGCATACATGGTTCACAATGATATAATTATATTTGTTTATCCTACTCACAACCCACGAGTCATTAACGATTTTAGATAAATAATTATTAGATACATAGTATGGTGCCTGATTTGTATATCAACATCAAACAATAGATTAAGATACATAACTTAATTAACAAAAAATACAATTTAGATAAATAAAAATATGCATACATAAAACATAAACATGATAAACGAATCCAATATTGATTCATTTCAAACAATAACAATGAATTATTTCAACTTACGATCGATCGCTACAAAAATAAAAAAATGGGTTTCGTCAGCAAAAAAATATTAATAAACAAGAACAAATACCGACACGGCTTTAAAAAAGCATAACATTTACGTATGTATGAACGATATAGTTTTTCATATATGGAAATATTTTTATTAATGTGAGTGAGTGAGTGAGTTGGTGTTTTACGCCCGTGCAACGCTATATAGGTTATTTACAGGCGATGAACATGAAAAGGATGATGAGAGAAAGGATGTCTTACGATTTTTTTTTTAATTTTGGAAATCGAAAAATGCAGAATTTTAAAAACGACTCTAAGATATATTTGAATAAGCTAAATAAAACGAAAAGACATATTGTTTCTGTTGTTGTTGTTGCTTTGCTACATAGATGTAAAAAAGTGTGAAAAAAGGTGGGGGAACTTGTCCTAGTTTCACAAGAAAAAAACATCGAACATGATGTTTTTTTGTCAATTCTTGGGTATGAAATTTAACTTAGGGCGTTACACGTAAGATGTCTAGAAATTGTCAAACCAACTATTTTATTTGCAGGGTCTATCCAACAGTGCAACTATATTATATTTTGATTAAAGTGTACCCGGTCTTACTATACTTACTGTACAAAGTTGACCATGAGGAAATATAATAAAATTATAATTTATTTCCCACAGTTTTGGGCGGTTTGAAAGTTTAGTAAATTAAGTAGTTACTAAGTACATTTTGTCCGGTTTAGTAAAGAAGTGTTCTCTGCGTTTTTACAAGTGTTTATTATAACCTCTGTCACAATCAAAGCCTGTCCATCCGTGTTGGCAGTCACAAACGTATCCGTGTCCACTGTGGGCATCGTGTCTACAGTTACCGTGGTGGCATGGGTTAGGATTGCAATCTGTTTCAACATAAAAAACAGTGAAACGATGAGAAAATGATGGGAATATTTATCATGGAAAATATCAAAATATACTGAACAACATAAATTACACACCACTTAATGACTTCTGGGTACATTTTCGTTTTCTATTTTCATATAACTAATTAGTTCCATTTACCCAAATCTCAATTGAAATTCCGACTTGATGACCATGTACTGAATTTCAGACGAATAAATGTAGAGTAAAACAAACACTTCCGGTGTAAATGGTCATTACAATGCCAGTTAATTTCACATTAAGTGAGTAAAATTTCAAAGTCAATTGAACGCAAATTTCGACACAAACCTACGGAAGTGAACATTCAACCAGGTGCAACACGAACCCTTGTCATGATTTGTTTGATTTTTCCAGAGAGATTCGGCAGTATGTGACTTCCGGTGAGGTTAACAAATCTCCTCATCGTGGTGTTTTTCTTTGACCGAGTATCTGGAAATCTTAAACCTTTTCGGTAAAACAAAATTTTGATAAAAGCGCATAAAGATTTCAAAATTACAGGTACGTTAGATAAAATGTTGGAACAATTATTGCAACTCTGAGCAAGCGATTTCCTTATGGTGCATTTTCAATATTCATAGCCTTAAGTTTGGAAACTTCGTGAATGACAATCACATTGAAAACTGGTGTTTTCTGTTTTGTTTAATTTCAAACAACTTAACGACGTACTCAAAAATGTTCAATTACCCATCGGAAGTCGTCCACGACCAGTTTAGTCAATTTCAACGAATGTCCACTCAAAGCCGCACATGCGTGAGAAAAACCAAACAGTTTGCGGTAATTAAGACTTCTAAACGTGTCGACTAAATATGTTAATCATTATTTCAAAATATATTATTTTTTGCACCAAATTCTAATTTTGAAAACGGTGCGTTTTTTGTGTTGTTCAGTATATGTTTATAAACTTTTATACAATGTTTTATTTTAAAACATTAAAAAAAAACAGATTAATTAAGTCTGTTTGTTGTTCACTAGCTAAACAAAATTAATGATGTTAGGTATTCAAAAATCTTTCTTTTGTATCATATATACACAATAATTTCAGAGGGTTCTTGACTTTATGGGCCCTTCAAGAATTGTTGGCGTTTTCACAAATCAACCAATCGCGTTATGAGATCTTTTCCCGAATACGTATGGGTTTCTACCTTTCATTGATTTGAATCGAAAGTTACTGATGAGTGTTTGCTCCTTGGTAGATGCATGTACAGCATATCCAAAATAAAACCTTTTATACCCGCTTTGTAATAGGTTATTTCATTACTAAAGAACCGAAAAGGAATGAACAAATTTGAAAAATTCGATAAAAGACAAGATAAGGTATAGAATGTCGAAAGCGAAGGCCTTTATATTGATGGTGAGCTTTCACTAAACAAATCTTAATTTGGTATTTGGTGACTTTCTCCATCTCATATATCCTCAGGAACTTGAGATAAAGGACACAACGAATTCTAAAAAATCTGCTTCATATTTAAATTGTATGTCTCGAAATTGTCTCTTAAGGACGACTTTTAACAAAGGTCTGTGACAAACGAAATGACTTTCCAATCGTCAACTTCCTGTTCATGTTTAGCAACATTCCGTTTGCTCCGGCTTATAGAGTTTCCGTATCATAATTGATTCGTTACTCCAGAGCTTGCGGGAATTACAGCGATTTCTTTGGCAGTTCGCCATGTTTGACACAGAAATTGCAAACAGGGTTATGTTGCTCCACGGTTGCTGTCTTCAATAAAGAAATCTTACGGCAGACACACAAATATCAACTTTTAAATAAATTAAACTGGCTTCCAAATCCTACAAGTGTTGCAATACTTACGCATGGGGATTTGAATTTTTCTGACGACGAAAATATTCTTATATTCAAAGAAGTTTTCGACTTCATTAAGAGATCAGAACGAATCAATATAGCTTAAATGTTATCTTTGGTAGACCTATATAAAAAAAAAAAAAATTCAGCACTTTCCTCTTCCCTCCTCCTTCTAAACTTGTGAGTTAACCCAAAAATATTATTTAATGCTCGTTTTTGTATCTTGTGTTTTGCTGTAATGTATATTTCTGTATCGCGGAGAGGACGTACTCAGTATGCATGCATTTACTTGTGTCCAATGCATTTTGTATAATTTACAAAAAATATGTTTAAACTAAAAAAAACATATAACTTTGTTCGTAAAAATGAGAAGTGGTCCCATTTTTCTAATTTTGAGGTCAGAGGTCAAAGCCCTTAGAATGTGAAAAAACGGTCTAATTTTGGACGGAGGATTTGTTTTCTGGATTTCTTAAAAATGCTAAAGAAATCGGTATACTATCTAATGATGTCAAAGGCTTTTTAAGGAAATTGATCATTATTAATAAAAAAAGACTTTATTCCGGTGAAAAAAAACTCTAATTTTAGACTATGCTATTTATATATAAATTGTTCCCTAAAAAAGTGTGAATACGAATTCAGCATTTTTTTTTGATAATTTCTACCTTATAGTGCCATGATGTGCTAATTTAATCGTCAAAGTTATTTTTGAGTCATTAAACTCGAGATTAGGTCAGGAGGAGCTCGAAAACATACTTCAGTCTTTACACTATTTGTTAACTTTTAATGCCTAAGGTCATTGACACTGTGCAAAATATTTTTAAAGTAAACTTAATAATTTATAAAGAGTTAACAGCCCAAAGAAACACAAAACGCAAAATCAACAGACTTTCTCTTAAATATTTTCCGCCGGAGGCTTATAATTAATGGTGCTTGGACTGTCCTACAGACTGAACTATCACTTTTCAGTTTTATATCATCTCAATATCCCTATTGTGTCTCACAACTATGTTGTGTTCTATGGTCATTACCGGATCCTAAGATCGCAATGGAAGAGGGAGGTTTGGCGCCATAAAACCTGGTTTAACCCACCATTTCGTTTGAAATGCCTGTACCAAGTCAGGCTATTGCGATCCACCAATTCTCCGGTATGACTGATTCGTTTTTGTCATTTTCTCTGGACTATGAGATTGATCAAAGTCAAGTTCGGTAGTTTTGCTATTACCTTTATTTAAAAAATGATCGCTTACATACTTATCAAACATATAATAAAAACATAAAACACTTAGTCTTATAAATATGACATAAAATGTTTATCTTAGGTGAAAGCTATAGCAAAGCAAAAATAAAAACGTAAGGATAAGACAAAAATAGTTTTACTTACAAAACACAAAAATAAAAGACTTATTTACTAATGGTGCATTCAAATATCTTAACCCGCACCAAAAAAAAAAAAAAAAAATAAAGCAAAAAACATCGAGATACCTACATTTAGGTAATACTAGTATGTTAAACCACATCATAATAGAGAGATCAAAGGTGCTTTAAAGAACTGCAGTTCCTGCTTGATGTGACATATCCCCCCCAATGACGAAGCTTTGATAATGATAAGCAAAATCTAGTATTTAAAACACCATACTAAATTTCCTCTGAACTCATATTGTTTGTCATAAATGCAGTAAGGTTCAGTGTCAAACGTAGCTCTATCTCAAATATACTGTCACAACGACTAGCTAGACATATCATATAATTTTTGAAGTCAGAGGAGACCACTGGAGTTTTGGTCCACGATTTTATTTTCTATTATTTGTAATGTATAACAAATTCTTACTCGTCTGGATTTTATTTCAATATGAGAATCAGGAAAAAAACGCACAATTAACAAACCATATGCTCTTAGACCCAAACGCCTGTTGAGCAGACGGGTTGTTGTCACAAAGTTTAACTTTTCGTGTTTCTAGACACATAAACAAGGTGTGATAAACATCCAATATATTTGAATGCATAAGAGGTTAAAGAGCATACCAAACCCTGCAATGTGATACCATCTAATAAAGCACATCTTTGTAACTTTGTTATATATTTCATATTAAGAATAAACATCTATGTCTAAAGCATTTATCTCGATCTCAGAAACCTAATTAAAAAGCTTTTAGGTTTTTACAGGCCTAGTCAGATTTGCTAAAAATATACTAAAGTGAACTAACGAATTGCTATATGGTTAAGTAGTATATGTTAAAACACACCTTCTGGTCATCCATCAATTACGTCTAGATCAAATTTGGTAAAGAAGTACATGATTGTACTGTTTCCACTAGTATCATATGATAGGCATTTGTTATAGTAGACAAGCAAAGCAACGCATAAAACTGTTCCTTTTACAAAAAAGAAAAAAAAATGACGTATAGATGAGTTCATAGAAAATGAAACAAAACTTGTCTACAATTTACATATATTTAATACTTTCAGCATGTCCTTAAACCAAACCTTTCGATTAATGCGACAAAGGAAATGAAAATTACAATTTATTTGGAACAATATTTCCGTGATTTTTTTCTCATGTCTTGACATACACTTCTTTCACCAGGGAGTAAAAAATAACGAAACAAAATCGTATCCCGAGGATTCGATTTAAATATTATAATTGGTAAATATCAACATGTTTTTGAAAAGATAATTAAACTTACAAATTACAAAAAAGTCAGCAGTTCTCTCAGAATAAACTTGACATACAGAAAACGAAGAGGTTTTTGTCAAATAAATTGACAGCATGTTGTTTTTAATAAGTTGAATGACCAAGTAAGTACGTACAAATTATTGACCGACATATTAAAATTAAACCATATCTCGAAAAGGTACATGTGCTATCCGCTTAATTCATTTCATGTACACAATTACATATATTCTTTCATTGTTTAGTTTGTTAAAATGTTACGCAAAATTACGAGCTTTTGCACAAAGATAGTTTTGAGTTTACGTAATAGTTATACCATGAGGAAAAGGTGTTTCTGGATAAGAAACCCCGAGGACCGGAATCCAGAAACACCGTATACCGAATAGTATAACTAACTTACATCCCAGTGAACTTAGAACAAGACTAGATTACAAAGGACCAGGGCTGATAAGGCCTGTTTTTTGTCTCAAAATATGGCTGAAAATTAAACGTTCTAGTATTCTACATTCACTGTGTTATTTTTCAAGGGTAAGGGACATACAGAAATAAACAATGAAAATTATTTCAATCCATTTAATTTATATATAGAAAATGTCATTAAAAGTTGGATGATTTTCATTATTTGGTCAAAATTAGCAGTTTTTACATTATTTTCATGCTTATTTTGTTTTCAACAGTAGTGTGTTCAGCCATGTACCAAAAAGATACTTTGGGGAAAATAAAATTTCAGGACCAACTTAATTTGTTACCAAAAGGATTCTTTGGTACATGGGTGATGCGGTCACTTCCCAGAGTGAAAATTATTAAAAATATGCTAAAAACAGCCGATTTGGTCAATTTTGTGCAATTTGTTCAATTTTGAAGTCACTATGACGTCAAAGTATGGTCATAAGTATTAAATTGTCTATGAAGCATTAAAGTACTGACATTTAACTAAGTCTTGTCACAATTTTTACTTGAACTCAAACAAAAATAATTTTTGGGCCAACAATGGCCCTTATCAACCCTAGTCGATAAAAAGCAATAAAATGTGGCTTTAATTATTAAACTGAGTTAGTAAACATATTTTTGAAATTTTTTCGTCCCCACACAGGGGCCTCTTTAATTTAAGATGTTAAGCAACTGAGATGATTTAAGGATTAGAACAGATTAATCAACTTGTTAAACAGATAAAGTACATTAATTTCTTTACAAATAACTGATGATTTTGTATCATGCTAATTAAAACAGTGAACACTTCTAAACTGAATATTTAAGATTCGTTCAGTTTTTATATGACCATCAGGGAGAGCGGGTGTGCTTAGGCTGCTATCCCTTTGAATATCATTTATTTCTGAGAACAGGTAATTTAAGTTGATAAATTTGCGTATTTTGAAGAAAATTTATTTCATTTTCATTTTATGTTTTGTATTTTGATATGCAGTACGATATCCCTTAAAATGAGAGTTGATTAAGAATCTTTCTCTCATCTACTTCTTGTTTGTCGACTTAACTTAATTTTTTGCTATGGTCATGGATGAACAATTTTCTTAACAGTTTTCTCAGAAACCTCTTATTACATCATTATGATATTTGATAATCAGCATGGGTCACAGGTCTATTATTTACTTACTACCTATTTAACGAAATCCGGCCATTTCTATCTTTTATCCATTTTGAAGCCCCATCTACGAAAGTTACTGGCATAAAATCGTCAAAAACGTTTGTTTGTCCGTCCGTTTGATCGTCTGTCTGTTATGTTGCGAAATATGGGCATTATGTATATTGGACATATTCTTGCTTTGTTTTGTTTATTTCTTTTCGTTTTTTAATGTTTTGTTTTATTTTATTTCGCTACTTTTAAATAAGAATTGATTTTAAACCTTATAAAGTGAATTTTCATTTCCTTCTCAGAGGCCCTGGGGTTATTACAGAAGTTTCCTTGTGTGAGGAGCTCTTTTGTTCTATGGACATGATGTGTGTTCACAAGCGCAAAAGCAGGGGTATCTGGAAAACCCTGGTTTTGCCATTGTGATTTAAGCCTATTGTTCTTAGAACAAAAGAGTTTTTTGTTACACAAAAAAGTTTCTTGAATGAAAGTTCAACTTTAAACAATATAACTGGGGTGTAAATTTAAATATTTCATAAAGAAGTCTGATCTAAAACTTAAGAAAATTTAATTATGAGCGAATAATTAGTGAAAAAAACTCATAAAACATAGTATAATTTAAATTCCTTTAGATATGGAATAGCTGTAGCAGAATTTTCATACGAACAAAAGAATACGAAACGAGATTTCGATCTTCAATACTTTACCATTTCAGCCGTATGTTATTCCGGGACATTTTACTCGGAAACTAGACGTCACACAGACCTAATATATTGAATAAACTACTTACCATCAACATCTACAATGAATATCATGTAACATTTGATTATTTTCATAATCAGTGTATAAATGTTATGTTTATTGAATTCCTATGGACCAAATTAATAACATGAACACTTTTATTTCACCATAAATATATGTGATGTATAACGTTCGTTTTTTCCTTATGAACAAAATTATTTGCCTTAATTCAAACGCATTCTAATCATGATGCATACTCTAAGCACTGCAAGAACTGAAGTGTAACTGAAATAATGAAAAGTAAAGCAAATACAAAGTTAAAGAAGGTATTATTAGGTTGTTATAACATCGCAGAAGACGAAAAAGAAAACAAGACAAAAACATGGTAATAAACTCGCATTCGCAGTGGTAACCAGTTAAAAGATTCGTACATTTTTGACCCGCTGGACATGGATTTATGTCACAGTACAATACTAGAGCCCCAACACTTCCTAAAACCATTTGAAAAAAAATTGAAATAACATTTGATCAAATAGAGAGCTACATGTATTAACAATGGTTCTTTTAACATCAAATATCGAGAGGAATTAACAAAAGTAAGGACATGAAGAATGGGAATCTGAATTTAAAAAGCCAAAAAGGAGAGACAAAACCAACGAAAACAGAAGAAAAAAAAGACACCATATAAAAAACACAGAAATAACTGAATATAAATAAAGAATGAGAACTCTAGTCAGTCAGATATCTTATGAAAAACCATGACCTTGGAAAATGATGATTTTTCATGACATTTCACCCTTTTTCTGTCAGCACTATATCTATCTGATTTCATGAAAATTTGAACTGTCTATAAAGATTTTTTCTTATGTTCGGATTCTAAACTTGGTTAAGTTACTTCTTTTTGACATTTGACCCATTTGTTGTTGTCTGAAATAAAGAAAATTGCAAAAACCCACAAAATCAGTGGTGCAAACTAACTACGAGGATGAAATTTTTTCGCTTTATTTCACCAAATTCTTACAAAACCAAGCCGTTTAAGATATTTTGATTTTTTTCAAGAACACATCTACAGTTCAGGATTTGAAGTTACTCGCAATTATATTGAGTTTCTTGACCATTTTCTATCTAGGAGTCTTTCATGTTAAACCGTTTTGTCACGGGTTTTCATGACAAAAAATAGTGAAATGTCATAGAAAATCATGACTTTCTAAAAGTCATGATTTTTCATGATCTTTGAAAATGATGATTTTTCATGACTTTGTAACATCTTCAAGTCATGAGTTTCCATCATGAAAATGAAATTAAAAGATGATGGATTTTCATGACCTTGTTCTTCTTTATATGATGTCATGGTTTTTCATTACAATTGGTTTATTTAAATGTCATGAAAAATCATCATTTTCCAAGGTCATGGTTTTTCATAAGATATCTGACTGCTAGTCGTAACGAGAGTAAACTAAGGTGCTCCAGAAGAGTTAGTAGTACCTGCTTGCTATATCACAACAGTTCTATTTTTTAAATAGATTCAAATAAGGAATGAGAAACAAATACTTCCTTTGCTGAATGCAATATTGGTTTATATATTTTTTAGATTTTTTGAATTAGTTGTATCTTCTGTTCCGGTCTGTTCTAAACAGCGACACTCAATTTTCCCTATTTTCATTATACATAAAAGACGAAACATTCATAATATTGAAAAACATTCAAAACAAAGAGATTTTTGCAATGCATGGAGCTTATGTTAAACTTACTTCACATGTATTCATCTATCTATTATCTGCATGCAGTATTAAAAGTACGAAAATAAATAAATCAAACATACTTTCTTTCAAATAAGTAGTATAGTTGTCTCCTTAAGCATGGACCTCTTATTATTCCCATACGATTTTAAGCAATAGAAACAAGAAAAAACTAGATACCAGGGAGATGATAGCCATCTCCAAGGGCCCCGCTAGTTGTTATAGATGGACAGATTACTTGATTACTAAGTACTATACTGCAGGTGAAATTTTGAGGGAATAGTTTTAGAAGCAGACTTCTTGCAATCTCTTCTAGACAAAAAAGACCGTAGACTAGCTCTCTCTTTCAACCTCACGTTCCGTTATATTGATGATGTCCTTTCACTAAACAATTCTCGATTTGGTGACTTTCTCCATCTCATATATCCACAGGAGCTTGAGATAAAGGACACAACGGATTCTAGGAAGTCTGCTTCATATTTAGATCTTTATCTCGAAATTGACTCTCAAGGAAGACTTTCAACAAGGCTCTATGACAAACGTGATGACTTCAACTTTCCAATCGTCAACTTCCCCTTCTTGTGTAGCAACATTCCGTCCGCTCCAGCTTATGGAGTTTACGTATCTCAATTGATTCGTTACTCCAGAGCGTGCGGGACTTACATCGATTTCCTTAGCAGAGCGACACGTCTGACGCAAAAATTGCTCACACAGGGTTATGTTGCTCCTCGGTTGCTGTCTTCACTCAAGAAATTTTACGGAAGACATCATGCACTTATAGACAAATATGGGATTTCGATCTCTCAGATGAGTGCAGATGTTGGTTTGTCATAGGGTGTTGTTTTGTCTTCCTTTACCGGATTTGACACACTGAATGGACTATTGGCAACGCGACGGGTGTGCTATAGCAAGCAGGAACTGCTTACTCTTCCGGAGCACCTGAGTTCACTCTGGTTTCGACTAGAGTTCGCGTTGTTGATTGATATTCAGTTGTTTTGTGTTTCCATGTTTTACATGTTGTCTGTTTTTGTCCCGTTCTTGTTGGTGTTTGCTGGTTTTGTCTCTGCCCTTTCGGACTTTTGATATTCGGATACCCCATTGGTACCTCTGCTTCTTTAAAAGTGACCCGTATGTATTGTTTATTTTTTATAATTAAGAGAATGCATGCATGAAGATAATCAAATAATCTTACTAACAAGCATTCTGATCGTATTGCAAAACAATACATAGTCCCCTACCGGCCTCAAAATTCAGTAACTGGTAAAAATTTGTCAAACAAATGAATACTTAAACTTGATCAGTTTATTATCTACAAGGAACAATAAACAATAGGCTCCCAGGAGCCTGAATCGCTCACCTGGTCTTAATGTCAACCCTTTGAAGACTTTTGTATAGCTAAATGAGCTGAATGTTTAAGCAATAAAAATCTTTTCTCTATCTGCAATAGTTTTCATTCCAAAGCAAAAAACACTATTTTTCACCTTTAAAGGGCCAAAACCCCTTAAAGGGGTCATCTGACAACTTCGACCCTAAAAAGACTTTTGTAGAGCTAATTAAGCTGAACATTTAAGCAAGCAACATCTTTTCTTTATCTGCAAAAGTTTTCTTTCTTTAGACCAAAAACACTATTTTTTGCCTTTAAGGGGTCGTAACCACTATAAGGGGTCATCTGGCAACTTTGACCCTATGGAAACTTTTGTAGAGCTAAATGAGCTGAACATTTAAGCAAACAACAACTTTTCTCTATCTGCAATAGTTTTCATTCCATAGGCCAAAAACACTATTTTTTGCCTTTAAGGGGCTGTAACCCCTATAAGGGGTCATCTGACAACTTCGACGATATGGAGACTTGTGTAGAGCTAAATGAGCCGAACATTTAAGCAAGCAACAGCTTTTCTCTATCTGCAATAGATTTCATTCTATAGGCCAAAAACCCTATTTTATGCCTTAAAGGGGACAAAACCCCTATAAGGGGTCATCTGACAACTTCGAGCCTATAGAGGCTTGTGTAGAGCTAAACGAGCTGAACATTTAAGCAAGCAACAACTTTTCTCTATCTGCAATAGTTTTCATTCTATAGGTCAAAAACACTATTTTTTGCCTTTAAGGGGCCGTAACCCCTATAAGGGGTCATCTGACAACTTCGAGCCTATAGAGGCTTGTGTAGAGCTGAACGAGCTTAACATTTATGAAAGCAACAGCTTTTCTCTATCTGCAATAGTTTTCATTCTATAGGCCAAAAACTCTTATTTTTTGCCTTGAAGGGGCCATAACCCCTATAACGGGTCATCTGACAACTTTGACCTTATCTGCAATAGTTTTCATTCTATAGGCCAAAAACATGAAAAAATGCTATTTTTCACCTTAAGGGGCCGTAACTCCCATAAGGGGTCACCTGACAACTTCAACTCAATGGAGACTTTTGTAGAGCTTTTGATGCTGAAGCAGTAGCGTGGCAGCAGATTTCATCTATCTCTTATACTTTTTGATTTACAAGCCAAAAACAGTAGTCTGACCCCCCTGGTCTAGTTTTAGCAACGGCGGCCATGTTTTTCGACAAATCAAAAATCCCCACATCAGTTCTGTGGGGGATACCCTAAAGTACCACAAGACCAAATTTGGTTTGAATCTGTGCAGCCGTTTCAGAGGAGAAGAAGTTTGAAGAAAAGTTAACGACGACGACGACGGACGACGACGACGACGACGACGGACGACGACGGACGCCAAGTGATGGCAATAGCTCACCTGGCCTTTGGCCAGGTGAGCTAAATAGTGTAGAAAATAAAATTGCAATGGATTTTCTAACTTCACAGCGCATTTAAGGCAGAACATGACTGTATTTGGCCATAACACTCTTTCCGTCAACCAGATGTGAAATAAGACCCCTCAAGATTAATTAAATAATATATGTGAAATTTATAGATATTTGTGTTATATTTATATGGGCCGAAATGTCTTAGGGACGAAAGGGACGAAATCCTGGGCCGAAAGTTTCGACTCAAAAGTTCTGGGGCAAGCCGGGGTCACAGATTCAAATTTTTTATCTAAAAACGATTGCCATAACACATTCTAACGTAATATTGCCGTGCAAACAGTGTGTTTGGTATACAAATAAGATGATTAGCATAAATTGTAACCAGGTAGGCTCTGACTCGCTACTTTGAACAATAAATTCTCATTTTATTTCAAAAGTGTATGTGCAAGAGATCAAGGCACGGCAATATTTCGTTACAATATAATATGACAATCGTTTTAAGATAAAAATTTTGAAGCTGTGACCCCGGCTTGCCACAGAACTTTTGAATCGAAATTTTCGTCCCAGGATTTCGCTCCTTTCGTCCCTAAATCATTTCAGCCCATGTCAATATAAGTCAAATACCTATAACTTTCACATATATTACTTCATTGATTTTGATGAGTCATATTCTACATCTGGTTGACGGAAAGAGTTTTATGGCCTAATACAGTCATATTCTACCTTAAATGTGCTGTGTTCAAAGTGCCATAACTCCCATCAAATTTTGTGGACCGGCAGGAAACTCAAACTTAAACTGTACTTCATCATGGTAAACTCACATACCAAAAATCAGTTCATTATGTATAAGCATTTAGAAAAAAAGTGCGGAAAACTGAAATTTTAGTAAATTTTCAAAGTTCAAAGGGCCATAACTTCCATAAAAATTTGTGGACCGGCACAAAACTCAAACTTGTTCTGTAACTCATCAAGGTAAACTCACATACCAAAAATCAGTTCATTATCTATAAGCGTTTAGAAAAAAAGTGCGGAAAACTAAAATTTTAGTGAATTTTCAAAGTTCAAAGGGCCATAACTCCAAAAAAAAATTTGTAAACCGGCACGAAACTCAAACTTGATCTTCAACTCATCAAGGTGAACTCACATACCAAAAATCAGTTCATTATCTATAAGCGTTTAGAAAAAAAGTGCGGAAAACTAAAATTTTAGTGAATTTTCAAAGTTCAAAGGGCCATAACTCCCAAAAAAAATTTGTAAACCGGCACGAAACTCAAACTTGATCTTCAACTCATCAAGGTGAACTCACATACCAAAAATCAGTTCATTATCTATAAAGTGCGGAAAACTGAAATTTTAGTGAATTTTCAAAGTTCAAAGGGCCATAACTCCCACAAAAATTTGTGGACCAGCACAAAACTCAAACTTGATCTGTAACTCATCAAGGTAAATTCACATACCAAAAATCAGTTCATTATCTATAAGCGTTTAGAAAACAAGTCCGGAAAACTGAATTTGTTACGGACGGACGCACGGACGGACGGACGGACGGACGGACAGACTGATTACTTTAGGGCGTCTGCAACAAAGTTGCGAGGCCCTAATTAAAGTTTGTATCTTATACAATTATACAACACTTACCACAACAATCCTGGTGCCCGCAGTGACCATCCGTAGAAAGAACCCAAATCAAACCCTATAAAAATGTTTGCATGTGGTTCTCAACCAAAACATTTCATATCATTGATTAACATGTTTATTTGAATAACTACCAAGATGTAAGGCAAATTTTCACTGGTTTCTTGGTATATTTTTTTTTCTCAAACCCTGATATAACTCTCATTGCCACTTTAATATCAAACCTACCAAATATATGATTTTTATCAGATTTGAGAATGTTTTAAAATATACATGTATTTCATTATATAACAAGTTGAACTTTCGACATGCTATTATACATGTATCTTCATATAATTTAAATTCCATTTTTGTTGACATGAAGTAGTTTTATGACGTTTTGATACCTATGCCTCAAACATTAAAAGCACACGAATCCTACCAACACATTAGATGAATGGGTCGATGTATTATCCTATTGTATGACATCTTTTATTTTTCAATAGCGCAGAAACCATTTTGAAAAATAACAAAATGAAGAACAAAATTAAAGTTAATTTAAGGTTCTTCTAAATGAAAAATGGCTGCCATGCATTTTCAATACAAAACTTTCAAAAATACAGTTTCATCATGTAAATGTAACAGCATCAAAAGGTTTGATTTCTCCACACTTTAAACTTCAATTTCACATGCATATCTTCTATCACAAATGGCATAGCCTAGTAATCGTAGTTTTATCCAAAAAGATCGGAAAACGCAGTAAAAAATATTTGGTTGTCGATTATACAAGACTTATAAGGAGAACTAGGAAAAACTGTTTTAGCGCACTAAAACTGATGTCTCCCCTTCCTTAAATAACACAAGTTCAACCTTGAGGTCAAAAGGTCAAAGTCACAATGACATACATTGTACAACAAATTGTTTAATAATTATACATCTACATTCTAAAGCCCGATGTTAAAGGATAAAAAAGTTATGGCCTGGAAAGCTTTGCATGCCAAATTAGCATTTATTTGACATTGTGGTCACAGGTCAAGGTCATTAACGTTAGTGACACATTGTTCCCATGATGACACATTATCATGTCAAAAATCAAAGCTTTTTATTTAAAGGATTAAAATATATATGACATGTTTAACGTGTAAAAATAGCATTAATTTTATCTTGAAGTCAAAGGTCAAGGTCATATGAAGGTCATTCTGGTAGGCGACCCATCATCTCATGGTGATACATGCACATGTCAAATATTAAAGACCTATATCAAAGAACAAAAAAGTTTTGACACAGACACACTTTCCATGTAAATCAGCATTAATTTGATCTTTAGGTCAAGGTCATATGAAGTTCATTCTGGTACGCGACACATTGCCTCATGGTGATACATCCACAATTCCACATGCCAAATATCAAAGCCCTTTGTCAAAGAACCAAAAAAGTAATGGCCCGGAACACTTTGGATGTAAAATTAGCATTAATTTGACCTTGAGGTAAAAGGTCAAGGTCATATGAAGGTCATTCTGGTATGCAACACATCGTCTCATGGTGCCTATGTCAAAGAACAAAAAAGTTATGGCACAGACACACTTTCCATGTAAAATTAGCATTAATCTAACCTTTAGGTCAAAGGTCAAGGTCATATGAAGGTCATTCTGGTACGCGACACATCGTCTTATGGTGATACATCCACATGCCAAATATCAAAGCCCTATGCCAAAGAACAAAAAAGTTATGGCCCATAACACTTTGGATGTAAAATTAGCATTAATTTGATCTTGAGGTCAAAGGTCAAAGTCATATGAAGTTCATTCCGGTACGTGACACATTGTCTCATGGTGATACATCCACATGCCAAATATCAAAGTCCTTTGTCAAAGAACAAAAAGTTATGGCCCGGAACACTTGGATGTAAAATTAGCATTAATTTGACCTTGAGGTAAAATGTCAAGGTCATATGAAGGTCATTCTGGTATGCGACACATCGTCTCATGGTGATACATCCACATGTCAAATATCAAAGTCCTTTGTCAAAGAACAAAAAAGTTATGGCCCGGAACACTTTGGATGTAAAATTAGCATTAATTTGACCATAAGGTCAAAGGTCAAGGTCATACGAAGGTCATTCTGGTACGCGACACATCGTCTTATGGTGATACATCCACATGCCAAATATCAAAGCCCTATCTCAAAGGATAAAAAAGTTATGGCCCGGACACGCTTTGTATGAGAAGAAGAAGAAGAAGAAGAAGAAGAAGAATAAGAAGAAGAAGAACTGACACAAAAACAATATGTCTCCCCCTTCTGGGAAGGGGAGACATAATAAATCAACAGAGGACACAATAAACGACATGCTTAACTTTCCTATTAACAGCGGATATGCTGAGTTTGATCAATCTGCATGATTAAACTAAGATCTTAATTTAATGAGATTGGTGTTCGGTGGATTGTTTTTCAGCGAACAATGTGGTTTCAAAATAGCACTAATTATGATCCTCTGCTTGGTTATTGGTTTCTTTACTCATATATAGCAGACTCCTTGCAATCACTTCTTTCTTGACAAAATAGGATCGTAGACTTTCCGTTATATTGATCATGATTATTATTCCATCTAATGTATACTAAAACACTTAAGATAAAAGACGCAACGGTAATTCTGCTTCGTATTTATTGTATATCTACATCTCGTGATAAACCATTTAGGAAGACGTTTAACAAAGCTTTATGACAAACGCGATGACGTCAACTTCCAATACGTCAACTTTTTATTCGTCTGCTTCTGCCTATGGAGCTTACGTATCAAAACAATTCGTTATTCCAAAACCTATGGCAATTACATCGACACAGAGCTCCGTTGCTCCTAAGTTAGATACTTATAAAATGGCAGACATGATTTATTCATAGACAAATATAAGGTTTAAATCTGAAATTACTGGAGATGATATTTTTTTCATACGGTCTTTGTTTTAGTTTAAACATATTTATTTATCCCGGATTGAGAAACAAGCTTGATGCTTATATAAATCCCTCTCCAGTCTTTGTTTTGTACTTTTTATTCAATAACACCATTTTAAAACAGTTTACACGGAAAAAGTCTTAACAAATTAGTGGTCAGACATGTGAAAAAGTGCTTGTGGTCAATACGGACTTTTCCATATGATAATGTCTGAACAAGTCAACGTTGGCTCAAAGTATTTACGTCTATAGTTCTAACAGGTTGTAATGGAAGTTTTGTACCAGACAATTTTTGAAGTACTAGTGATTGGACTTTACACTATGAACTAAAAACTAGCAGCGCTATCTTGGGTGTGTGCTAAAGCAAGCAAGACCTGCTTACTCTTCAAGAGCTTCCCAGTCCTTGGATTCGCGTTGTTGATCGGTATTGTGTTGTTTTTGTATTTTGGTATTGCCCTGTCGGACTTTTAACATTCGAGTGTGCAATCAGTACCACTGATTCCTCCAAAAATAACAATAATCGCCATTTTTACAACTTGTCAAGAATTGAACTTTTACGGTTTTTAGATTAGTTTTTCTAGGCCGCACAATATGTAAGTGCTGCATTCAAAATGCTTACAGAAGCAATCAAACATCATTATATCGAAAAGACGAAGACAAAATCGTTAAACAATAGAATCATCAAAACGAAACAAACCACACATCAAACAAAAACACACAGTTAACAACCAAACTGCATTAAGGAACGTGAACTCAAGTCAAAACGAGAGTGAACTCAGGTGCTCCGGAAGAGTAAGCATCTAATAAATAGATATGCAATATCTTAAAACTCAGATACTTTTGTTGCCTACAATGTATAATCAAATTATTGATGCAAAGCGTGCTTGATGAATTCTTTATTGTTTTACTGATTTTCCTAATAGTTAGCTTTTTCTGAATTACAATGTTTATTGATCCCTTTTTCTATAGTAAAATGTAGAGTAAGAAACACACTCACTAAATTGAAGACAATGAAAATCATTATCAGACAATGTTTTTTTTAAGAATATACACAATTATATATTAGTTTTCGAAATTTGTCTTGAAAACATCATTCAATTTGACAGTTTATTGCCGCCATTAATTCAATAAATTAGAATAAGCCTAAGAAATGTCATCAATAAAAAAGTCATACTTACATGATGTGTACAGTTAACTAAGAGATATCTAAATCCATGATAGAACATGTAGCGTTCGTAATAACAAAAACGAGCAAGTAGAATATCTTTCCTTATTCTCATGCTCTTTTGCCTAACATCAAGGATTCCATGATGATTTGTTTCATCTTCAACACTATTTATATTGTCCAAGTTCATAACTTCGCGTGTACCAGGCCCCATATGTCCATGTTTATGATATCCAAGCTGGTCTTCGGGGTACCAATGACTTATAACATTATTATGTGGGTAGAAATAGCAATTCGTCGTTCCATCCTCAATCATGAAATAAGTTTTCACCAAGAATGTCAGATAGACCCATAAACATATACACGTCCTAGAATTCTACCAAATAGAAAAAATGGTAATGCAATACACCTTACACGAGTTGTTTCACTGGTTCTTGTTATTAAACAAAAATACAAAAGGCGTTAAAAATGTATTTGAGTTAGAATGACCGCCGGTATTTTTTTCCAGATTTTGGGAGTCTATTCATCAGACATACAAATTTAGATATCATTAAGATACCTTGTTAATTTCAATTTGAAACGAAAAGCAAACATTCTGAATATATACTACTCCCTTGAATATTTAAAGATCGACTTGAACTCGTCAACAATATTATACCGTTAAAAGTTTTAGTTGCTTTTGACAAATATTTTATCATTTTCCGTGCTTTAGTATTTACAGCTATGACTTGATTATTTTTCAGATATTCTCGTATATTCATACCGGCAAAACATGCGTCATTTTCTAAAAGATTCAAGTAAGCCAACCCGTTAACATTTGTCCATCATTTTGCAATCATACATATATTCTGTGCAGTTCATCTAATAAATGATTTGATAAGAATTGGGGTGTCCTTTTTCCGTGTATCCAACCATCATGTAATAGGCAATGTACAATGATATATAGCATTTTATGTATTTTGGATAGACCACACTTGATAACTTCTAGTCTGTTTAATTGTAGACCTGAGTAGACAGGGTAAACAGTTACAACTTAATTCAAGTGCTGCAAAAGTTTATATTCATATAATTTTATATAATTGTATGGTTTATTTCAACACATTGTATGTCGTTAGTCGATCTATAGAAGGCTGAAAGTGCCACGTGGGTGCACCTGTTTTATGTCTTTGATTTTATTTTCAGTTCACGTGTATACAATCAAATAAACTGTATACGAAAATGCAATCTAAGTTTTTCAAGACTATCCTAATTGAACGTCACTTTAAGTGCAACACAATTTACAATATTATTAAGAATAACTCCATGTAAAATGTACAAAAAATATAATTTTCTTACCATGTTTTGACTTGGTTTGCACATGAACAATTTATTTCAAGACCTTCAATCGAACAGCTATCCAGTTTACAGAAGATCTTAGGTTATCATCAAATGTCAAATTCGTGTTCAAGGTATTAACGTACATTTTAAAAGTTTCAAATGATTGCAAACACAACTGTTTTGTTCTTCATTGTCAAGTCAAGAAGTTTGTTTTTCCGTGCATTTTATGTTGGTCGGTTTTATAAATACAATTTAAAATAACTTTTTTTTTAATTTGAACAAAAAAATGACGAACTTTGTTAACCAAAAAGTAAACCATTTCGGCAAACCTCTTCAAAAGAAAAAAAAATACTTTTTGAAATAAATTTTATGTTTATATTTATAACACAGATGTTTTCAAAATAAACGAGCTGTTATTTTGCAACACACGAACAATTTACATTTAAGGAACATATCAGAGGTAATGTTGAAAGGAAGCACTATTTTGAAGGACTACATGAACATTCGTATACCACTAAATGCTAGACGTGTTTTGGTACTAAGAACTCGCAAATGATCCCCCAAAGATATGAAATATCGAATTGTTTCATTACTACTAGTACACATACAATAACGATTAAAACATGATGCATATAAAATTGATTCACAACAGCGGACAGTCTGATCGGCTACAACAATATAGATAAAGAGGACGTTTAAATTGACGCCCACTTTAACATTTAGAAAAAAAAATAAATATTATGTACATACTTTCTGTAAACCAAGTTATTTTCCCCGACTCCAAAATTCTGTAGGTCTGTGTCATTGGACAATTTCGCAATTCTTCTCAAATGCAATTATATCACAATTGAAATGATTTAAATCGCGACAAATCATTTTTGTATTTTGTCTTTCGTCGCGAAATCTGCAATTAAAATTTGTTTGCAAAAATAAATTGGTTTATAAAGGCATACGGTTCGTATATCTATTGAATAAAGACATTTATGAACAGAATACAAAAATGATATTGACTTTTGCACTTTCATTTATTTGGATATCAAATTTTCTTCCAAAAATCCAAATCCAAAACTTGAAGACGTATTGTATCATATGTTTACAGATAGACAACAACATATATATCCGTATACCGGTCTGGGTCTTTTTTTCTAGTCCGGTGTTATTTGAGTGAACCTCAGTCTGTTCTGATGTTCAAAAAGAACGAACTTTGTCAAAGGTCTGGTTCATTCCACGTTCGGTAATCTTTAAATCTGAACTGCTCTCATCTCAAACAGACCAGACCTATGTAGACCCAATTCGTCATTGAGCGAACCAGGCGGAGAGCACACCGAAACTAGGTCTGGTTCATTTTTATTTCACCATTGCCGGTCCTTAACCATTTGACATACTGAAATGACAGTTGGCAGCCCGACGGATGTGGTATATATTCTTTTCCGGCACAATTCGTGTGAGTAAAATTTCGTTACGAATTGAGTTTGCGTTGTTGATTTCTGTCCTGATGATTTTGTGCTTTTATATTTTGTATTTCTTCGTGCAGTTCTCGTTCGAGTTTACTGGTTTTGTCGTTGCAATTTCGGTCTTGTCGAATGCCCTATTGGTGCCTCTTTGCTTCTTTGGTCATGTTTGAATTGTTTGCGATTTATTCGCGTCTATTTCGACTCTTTTTTTCAAGAGAACTCGGTGTTTTGCTTTTAAACAAGGAATGACATCTCTCTCCTCGCCCATCGAAAACATATTTAGAAAAACTATGAAGCGTTGTATGCATCCAATAATATGTCATTAAATATATCGGACCAAGTCCGACTAAGTGTAGAATATAAGTGTCACATGACTAGTGTATTAATGTTGCAAACAGGAAGTAGCATTTTGTAAATCAATCCCAGAATCCACCAAAGGCCAGCTTTAGCTGTGTTTTCGCATAAGGAACTTAAAAGAAATGATGTTTTGGCTAAGCCAAAAACAGACAACATGTTTTACATGTACATGTTGTCTGTTTTTGTCCCGTTCTTGTTCGTGTTTACTGGTTTTGTACAGATGGGTCCAAACCTAACCTGTATGCGCACCAGACTTATAAAGTGGACCAGAAGTCTGGTTCAGGTCTGCTTTTTTCTGGTCTGGTTTGGTTTTAGTGAACCTAGGTCTGCTCTCAAGTTCACTCCAAAAACAAACTTTGCCCAAGGTCTGGTTCACTCTGACCTCAGGCAGACCAGACCTATAAAAACTGACCATTCCTTGAGTGGACCAGACTAAGAGCAGACCAAACTTAGGTCTGGTGAGCTCAAGGTCTGGTCCACTCTTGGTTCACTATATATTAAAATCAGACCAGACCAGACTTAGAGCAGACCAAACTTAGGTCTGGTCCGCTCTAAGTCTGGTGACCAAACTTAGGTCTGGTCCGCTCTAGGTCTGGTCCACTCTTGGATCACTATTAAAAGCAGACCAGACCAGACTTAGGTATGGTCCGCTCTAGGTCTGGTCCACTCTTTGTTCACTATATGTATATTAAAAACAGACCAGACCAGACTTAGAGCAGACCAAACTTAGTTCTGGTCCGCTCTAGGTCTGGTTCACTCTTGGATCACTATTAAAAGCAGACCAGACCAGACTTAGAGCAGACCAAACTTAGGTCTGGTCCGCTCTAGGTCTGGTCCACTCTTGGTTCACTATTAAAAGCAGACCAGACCAGACTTAGAGCAGACCAAACTTAGGTCTGGTCCGCTCTAGGTCTGGTCCACTCTTGGTTTACTATTTAAAGCAAACTTAACCAGAATTGTGACTGAACCAGACTTCTGGTGAGGTCTGGTCTGCTTTCCAACCAAACCAAACCAGAAAAGTGGACCCAAGTCTGCTTTGTGGATTGGTCAAGAGAATTAAACCAGACCAGAAAAGTGAACCACAGGTCCGCTCTAAGTTCTTTTTTGTACAGTTTAGGTTTGGTCTCATCTGTATCTGCCCTTTCGGACCTTTGAAATTCTGATACCCCATTGGTACCTCTGCTTCTTTCTAAACCATTTAAATTTTCAAAGGATTTTTTTCCAGGTTTTTGTGCGCAATTGAAACTTTATTCGAAAAGTTTGTCAGTGACCTACAAAAAACACCATAACAAAGGATTCAAATATGGCGACGAGTTTACATGACGACAGAGTAAAACATTACTAAATGACGTCACCTAAAACAACATGACACCATGTCAACGTAATCAATATGGGAATGTTTACAGACGAACAATAATGCACCATGATCATAAATAAGCCTCGCACTGATTTAGCTAATCTCAGCTTATGACAAAACAAAATTAAAAAATAAAAATATTAATAAAGGGTCCTACTTCAAGTGCTGAGATGCATCCTTGAAAGTTTTCAATCCTGCGGGATATCCCCAAACCTTCATGCCGTTATTTTCTTACAGGTTTCTAAATCGATCTAAATCGTCCTAAATTGAGCTAGGACGCATGCACTTATTGTCGGATCGTTAAAAAATTTGAGCGAGAAAGAAATTGAAGAAAAGACAACAGAGAAGACGAATATTCTGTGTTCAAGTCATATCACACAAACATTCCACTAGCTTGAACACAAATTTAACATTCCTACACATCTATAAATCCAATATGTGTTGCTTACTTGGTAAAAGCTGGTCACCTGTCCCAAAGCCACCTTGCCGTTGGGTCGCCATCTTGAATTTCTTGAAAACCCAAACAATAGAACTACAACCTGACAGTCCAAATCTACATGTCAACCAACAAACTTATCAAATACTTAGAACAACCCAGACCTCCTCTCACTGGTCTCAGATAATTTACACCAGCAGTACTCACTGACAGTAAAGGAAACTGGCTTCGCAATAAAGCAGTCCACGAAGCTGAGAGAGAAATCATATGGTTGGCAAAAAGTTCTGACAAGATGGAAAACCGCTACACCTGGTTAGTAAACAACATAAGCCAAGAACTCTCCAACTTTGGTGCCCTCTGGATATACATCTGGCTTGGAACGTGTGACCTCACCACCAAAAAAAAATCTCACTGACATCACAACAAGGTAACGAAACAGTAGAACACACTGAAAACTACTACAAAGAATTTGTCAGCCTTATCCATAGCTACAGCGACTGTAAAATCACTATTCTAGAAACCCCTGTCTACTAATCAAACAATACAACAAATATAAAGGTCACGATATGTTTTGATTTAAATGCTACTGATGAGAGGTTACTCCTTGAAATGTCGATATATAGCATATCCAAATTAACCGTTTATACCCGCGTTTTGGTATTTGTAATCACGATACATCCGGATACAATTAACGACCAAGAGCTAGAACGACATATATAACTATTGAACAGCAAAGCAAGACTAATCAACGAAATCGAAAAAAAACATCACTCACCATCTTTCAGCATAGACTTAGTGTTCACATTAACCGTCAAGGAAGGCAAGAACAGGAAACCATCAAAAACCAAAAAGAACCAACTCCACACTATACATGTACGTAGACGGAATTCACCCAGATAGCATCCTTGCCAAACGTCGGATTAGAAAGATATCAGAGACAACAGCTTCAGACTGTAGATCATAAAAATAGACAACCTCCACTCAGAAGTAAGTTGGTCAGCTTGGGCTTTCCAAGCTACACCAGCATAAACTGGGTGTGAATAGTCTAAACTGAGACAGCATAATACAGTAACGACCAATTGATATCATCCACAACCCAGTAATGTTTACAGGATTGTTACTTCTCATCTTCCTAGTTAGTGCTAGCATAAACCTTCAACATCCGAACTCATGGGAGACACAACAATTGACATCCTGCCTAATAAACAGAAAACTAGGGCATTGGGGACGTAGACCAATTGATCTTCCAACAAACAACCACATAAACACCAACCTGATCATATTCATACTATCACAAGCAGGAGATATTGAACGAAACACAGGGCCAAAAGCAAGCAACAAATCAATCTTTTCCTGTGGACTATGCGAATCACCTGTAACCTGGAAATGCGAAGGGGTCTGCTGTGACAACTGTCATATTTGGCACCACAAATCATGTACAGAGTTATGCACTGAAGACTATGAACTACTACAAAGATCAAACGTACAGTGGCTATGCTGTAAATGTGACAGCATCAACGTAACTTCATTCACATACCATACATGTGAGCTAGACACGACCAACTATTATGACCCACTGGTGGGTTCATTCACATCACACACAACATTCGCACCAACAAGAACTAGTAGTCCAAAGCACCAAGGACAAGGGAAGAGAAGTAATACTAGTACATCAAATAACAACACCACATTCTCCTTCAACATCCACAAGAAAACAAACCTTCGGATTCTCACTGTCAATTGCAGAAGTATTAAAGACAAAAAATCAGAGTTCCAAGCAACTTTAGAATACACAAAACCAGACATAGTACTAGGCACTGAATCATGGCTAAAGGGAGTAAAACCAGGCAAAAATCCAACCAAAGATGCCATTAAATCGAGCGAAGTATTCCAAGACAACTATTCAGTATACCGCAATGATAGAGGAACACTAGGAGGAGGAATATTTATAATGACTAACAAAAACATTATCTCAACAGAAGAAGTCAACTTTGTAACTGACTGCGAGATAGAAAGGGTCAGCATCAAATCAAAAAACCACAAACCAACTCTCATCGAATGCTTCTATATGCCACAAAGGCTCTCAAAACATTAGGAAGAACTCTCTAAATCACTGCAAAAATATCCAACAGCAAATATAATAGCATCATCCTAGGAGGGGACTTCAACTGCCCAGACATAAATTGGTCAAACCTAGGCTTATTAAACACCAACCAAGATAAGAACATACAACAAACATTTATAGACATCTCAACATCACAAGGATTGACAAATACATGAGGAACCCACAGCGGAGAACAACTTACTCGACATGTTATTAACCAACAATTCATCACTAATCAAGTCATCATCGAACATACCAGGTATATCAGACCACGCAATCATAGTTACTGACATGGACATCAAACCAAACTACCAGAAAACTCCGCTCCGGAAAATATACATCTACTCAAAAGCCAACTGGGATAACATGAAAAATAAGCTTAAATCGTTATCTGATCAAATCAAAGCGGATGACATGGAAACTATGTGGACCAACTTCAACAGACTACTGAACCAAAGTGTAGAAATAAACATACCATAAGAACATCAAATCAAACAACAAGACACCATACTTGAAGGCATTGAAAACCACAATTCAAATCCATTCTGGAAATATATCAAAGCTAAACAACAGGACAACATAGGAGTTTCACCACTGAAGAAAGATGGCCACCTAATAACAGATAGTCAAGAAAAGGCGGAAAAACTTATCCAACAATTCCAATCAGTATTTACAAAAGACTCCTCGAACACAATGCCAAGCACAATTCAAAAGGTTAGGAACAGCATACCAAAACTCACCATCAGAGAAAAAGGAGTAGCAAATGTACTAAAATCACTATTAACATCCAAAGCATCAGGACCAGACAACATTGCAAACAGAGTCCTAAAGGAATGTGCCAATGAAATTGCACCAGCCCTCACAAAAATCTACCAAAAATCAATAGACACAGGAGAACTACCATCAGACTGGAGAAATGCCAACATATCATGCATATACAAAAAGGGGATATACATGCAGCTAAGAATTATAGACCAGTCTCACTAACATCTGTACCATGCAAACTGCTTGAGCACATCATCTGTAAACACATGTTGAAACATCTAGAAAGAAACAAGGTACATGCACTAACATCACTGAACCATGGATTCAGAACAGGATTCTCCTGCGAGACCCAGCGTCTAGTTACCTTGGACGACCTACTCAAATCACAAGAAAAGAATAAACAAGTCGACATCGCCATACTGGATTTCTCAAAAGCGTTTGACACAGTACCACATAGAAAACTCCTTCAAAACTTGACAGTTATAGTATCAGAGGACCAATCTTACAATGGCTGGAAGACTTCCTAATGCACAGGAAAATAAGAGTAGCTATCGAAGGAATATTCTCCAAAGAACTCCACGTAGATTCCGGCTTCCTGCAAGGTACTGTTCTGGGACCTATTCTATTGCTCTGTCATATTAATGATCTACCAGAAGCGGTGAAGTCCAAAGTCAGACTATTTGCTGATGACTGCCTGCTCTACAGAGAAATCAACAACATAAAAGACCATCATATGCTACAACAAGACCTAAAAAACTAGAAAAATGGGCATCAGACTGGGGCATGCGTTTCAATGCTAAAAAATGTTCCATACTCTCAATAAAACAGAGGAAACACCACTTCTACCAACTTGACAACCACATACTCGAACAAGTTAACACCAACCCATACCTAGGACTACAAATATCAGAAGACCTAAAATGAAATACTCATATTAACAACAAAGCAAAGGATCCACCTCCACACTAGGATTCTTACGGCGGAATCTACAACACTGCCCTAAAGAATGCAGAAAGAACGCCTACACATCCTTAGTTAGATCCATCATTGAATACGGTGCCATTGTGTGGGACCCATATTTAAAGAAAGACATTGACCAACTGGAAAGAATACAACGACGAGGAGCGAGATTTATAACTAAAGATTATAAATCCAGGGAGAAGGATGTATAGCCAAGATGATGGAACAACTAGAACTCCAGCCACTTGAAGAAAGACGAAAACAACAGAGACTGGTCTTCTTCTACAAGGTGGCGGAAGGGCAGGTACCAGCTATACCAGCTTCCGAATTCATTAGCCTACACCAAGGAAAACGCCAGATCCGCCCAACATCATATGCCAACTGTGAAACAACCAATTTAATCACAAGACAATCACGAAAGAACACCAAAAGTGTAATAGTGCCACAAACAAGATCAGAATCTTATAAACACTCGTTTTTCGTTAAAACAGCTATAGAGTGGAAAAACCGAGCCAACGAAATCGTAAACTCGAATACAGTGGCAGCGTTCAAGACAGCAATCCACACCTGCTGTCAGTGCGACTAATTATATGCGTCCTAGCACCCGTCGTGCCCATCAATTGGTAGCCTACCACGTACCCACATAGATACAGTGTGATACAGATAGATCTTCTGATGTGAATACGGAGAATTAATTATTGACAACGAAAATCTTCAAAACCTGGCTGAATGAATGTTGACATTTTGTTTGTTGTCTATTGAAGCGCGAAATTCTCCGACAGGGAAGTGACGTCATGAAGAAGTTAATCCCCGCTACGTGTTGTCCACAAATATTTGGGTGGTATTTGCACAAATTATTTTTTATGTTTGCATAATTATTGATCCAAGGTATTTTTTATCAAGAATGCAAATGCCATGGTTGGCCGGGGTGATTAAAATCTTGCACTAAAATAAAAGAAGGGGCTTTTAATCATTGATATTATTCAAACTTTTATTTTGCTTTCTTACTTTTGACTCCAGTCAAAAGCCTATGCCATATTATGTCAAAGATATGACTCATTTCAGGAGAAACTATCCGTCTGCAGCACTTGAAATATAACAAGTGAATGATAGAAAAATAGAAAGAACACAAAAATCAAAGAGAATAGTTCTGAACCAGAAACAAATAATATACAGAATCCAGATGCAAAGCTGGCAAGATAACAGTTTGTAGTGTAAAGAAGATATTTGGTGTTTTTAATAACAAAAGTTAGTTCACACAAAACAATTAATCAAATATGTTTATTTGTATTGTCAATTGTTGTTTTCCACACAGAAATATACGAAAACTGTTTAATGTTCAATAATCTTTTTCACCAAAGGATTACACTAACTAGTCTGCATCAGGTTTGGTTACATTGCTGAACGATGCCACCTTGTAGCATTCTTGGCTCACCATCTATCAATGACATTTCAGTGGTAAAATGAGAAATCAAGTACAAGTATATATTGTCATGACTTTCTTTTCTTTCTTTTTTGTGTAGATCCATTCAATGTGACATCTCCAAGTCATTTTTATTACCACATGAGAATGTACTTAGCTTTGTGCTCTTCGTTGTACTGATTAACTATAACACATGTGAAGGTAAGCACCGCTGAAATCGCTTTTATTAGTCGAAGTAATTACAGTCCTAGGATTATTCCTACCCAAGACCTAGGATGAAGTTAGTTATATCTTGGTTCTCTTTTCAACTTGCTTGGTTTTCTTGTTCTATGGAGCTCATATTCATATAAAACAATGAATTCTATAACTGGGTATTTATGTAACTAAATTGTAAAAAGGACAAACAATCCCTTTACTTCAATGAAATAATACACATTGAAAATAGCAATTTTTGGCGTTAGAGAATCAGCTTTTTTCACAATGTCATGTCGTACCACAGGATGTAAATAAAACCCATAATAATTTTTGATTTGATAGGTTTTCAGCTTTTTAGAAAGAATCACAATGAAATATAGTCTATTTTAGGAAATTCCAAAGAGTTCAAAATGGCTGCTCTGGTTACCATGGTCACGGTCGTCAATAGAGATGAACTGAGGTTAATATTGTTTATCAGTATGTCATCCTTTCCGCATTTGACCAACACTTAATCGATCACCTAATCGGCAACGTGACGGGTGTGCTATAGCAAGCAGGAACTGCTTACTCTTCCGGAGCACCTGAGTTCACTCTCGTTTCGGCTTGAGTTCACGTTGCTGAATGCGGTTTTGTTGTTATGTGTGTGTGTGTTTTATGTTGTTATGTGGTTTGTTTTGTTGTGATGAGTTTTTGTCTGTCGGTGTTGTCTTTGTCTTTACGGTTTTATGATACTGATTACCCCTTTGGTACACCTTTGCTTCTTATATCTAAAATACATTGTAAAATAAAAATCATAAAAATTCTTTGACATGTTATGTCCGAGCCATTTTGGTTCTTATGAAAAATGGCTCCAAAAATGTTAAAGTGTGTGTTTTATGCATTGTCGTTCAGAAATAAAGTATCTGTTATCAGACCTGGTGTTATTAAAATGTAATTGTTATCAACTTTAATTAATTACATGTTTTCCATGTAATTGAATGTAATGTGTAAATGATGCAAATCTGAATTACTTGTAATTGAAAGTAATGCATTACTTTGCATATTTTGTCTGTAATACCAAATTACACTGCAATTACATATCATTATGCTTATTCTAAATATTTGCAAAAAAAGTTTTACACTAGATCAAAAAGGAGTATAATAATAATAGAAACATATTTTTTCCTTGGTCATCCTTTCAAAACAAAAAATATTCACATGGGTAATAAACATTAATTAATATGATAATAGGTGCAACCTAAAATGGGACGCAGCTTTAGAAAATAGTTGTGAAAAATGTCATTGATCAATAACTAATAATAACAAATTTCGAATAATTTGTGAAAATGACAAATATTTGTAACATTATAAAATAGTATCAAAATATAATAGGATGACGTTGACGGGTCGAAATAACCTTCTTTTTGTGTTACGTTATTCATGACGTCATTTCAAGGTCATAGTATTTCGCGCTCCAGCAGAAGTAAACAAAGCAACCTTTTTTCTGCCAGGTTTTGGGTGATTTTCTGTATACCAATATATCTTTTTAGAAGTATTGGATGGAGAAGATTGATATAAAAACCTGGCAGAAAATGACGACTTGTTTCAATCAGGATTTTGGGAAAAAAAAAACATTGGAACATGCACATGCACAGGATTGATTAAACAATCTCCATGATCAGCTACATGTAAGCCTAAGGTAAGGTCTTATTTTTTACAATTCAGTGTTGTTAAGCTTTATCTTATATTGTTATTGTCTTAAACATCGCCATACTTTGGTTGAATTACTGGTAAACAATCATTAATCACGATTGTTCCTAACGCACCTGTTTACAATGACCATTCTCGCGAGAACTTGGCGAGATCATTTCATCTCTTTGACAACGAGAGTTTCCTTGAAAATATATTAAGAGAGGTTGTTTTGACTTTCCATCCGTATACTCCTGTCTATATTAAAAAGAAATTTAACTGTGGTTATTAAATCTGTCAATTTTAAAATTCATTCCAAAAAAAGCATCGAATTTCTGTCCCCATAGAAATTCGTGCCTAGTGCGCTTGTGTGCACTCGGCATATCCGGTTTGGAAAAAAAACCAAAACCATTAGTTTTGGGAAGTTTCTACATATGTGGGACTGCGTCCCATATTAGTTTAATCTGTAAAAGAAATGATTTTATAAGATTAAACAAAGAAATTGAAATTTCGTGAAATTGTTTTTATTTTGCATTTAAACTAACATCTTACTTACATCAAAGCCATTTAACCACTAAAACACAAATAACCAAGCCCTGTGTACTAATTTAGATCATTCGACATAAATCTTTAATCAGCAATAACATCAAACTTATTTATTTTGTCCAGTGAATGTCAAACATGGCTTCGTCGTGTTGTCTTTATTTACGTCATAAAAAAGAAGTGTTTCAAGCGTATTAGAACACAATTAGAAGACATTAAATAGCTGAATCTGAAAAATACAGCATGTAAATTTATATTGGTTTTCACCAAGGGACATTTAAATATTTATGACAACTTAGAATGAGAAGTGCATTTTCTAAACAAAGATCAAATTTTTGGAGTTTACTCTTATTTGGTTTATAGAATAATGCATTTTTTTATTGTTTTTTGTATTAAAGCACATTTTAAAAACGATTGTCTAATATAAGTGGGATAAATAAATGATGATGATGCGTCAGTATAATATACACTCGCAGCTCGACAAAGATGACAAACGATAATCCAGTTATGTCCTCTTTATATAATCAATTGATGACAGAATATTGGGAGTTACATAACTCTATTCTCTATTTGTATTTGAAATTGAAACATCGCAAAATCCTTACTGAGCATCGGCATCGTATATAGCTGGTTTTTCAAAATGTTCAACTATAGAACTGTTTGTTCAGCCGTCTATGGAAGACAAACATGATACCTTTTGACTTTTTTACAATTGCAGAGGAATCTATCATATATGTGGTTTTTGATATTCAGTTGTTTTGTGTTTCCATGTTTTACATGTCGTCTGTTTTTGTCCCGTTCTTGTTGGTGTTAACTGGTTTTGTCTCTGCCCTTTCGAACTCTTGACATTCGGATACCCCATTGGTACCTCTGCTTCTTTAAAGAACTTAAATGATTTCAAAATTTTAGATTCCGGTCATGATCATTTTGAGATGTACATTCATTGGTAATATTTGATTTATCAACTTTGTACACCACCTTGCCAAACGAGAAATGAAAATGTCGTCTGAAAGAACATCGATAAGCTTTTTCAAAATCAAGAAACTTGTTATATGATATTTTATACATTTTTTTTCGAACAAATTATTATAATGTAAGAACAGAATTTGTTACACAATTGTTTAGGTATTCAGTAAGTTGATTTACTTAATAACATCTTTGGAGGAAAGATTTTTTCACAATAAAGTGGCATTTCAATGGGCACAAAATGTCCTTGACGACTTGTTTATATACTCTAATGAGGTTGATATTTTCTCAAATAAGTAAGGTTCTTAAAGGCATATTGTCTACGAAAAAATATTTTTTTTGTAAAACCAAAAAAATGTCGTCAGACTATTCGTTTTGTTTATTTAGAAAGATACAAACTTTCAAAATACCACTAGGGTTCTTTATTATGTCAAAAATTGAAAAATAAATAATATTTGTAAAGCTTTACAAAAATTCATATTCATGAGATGTAGATGAGCTGTAAGTGTAAGCATGCGCACTACACTTTCTTTGATTGAAACTTCAATAGTTCTTGCACGTGGTGCATAATCTGTTTCTCGAAGTTTTAGCTCGGAAGAAAATCTAAACGGCAACCGAATATTAGAGCTACTTAATGAATAAAACTGACAATTATTGCATGTTTTAAGTTTTGAATGTTATTTAAAAGGTAAACACGAAAAATATCGGTATTTTTTCAACATATCAATGTATTCGGGGACAAAACTCGAGATTCCGATTAGTGTCCGTGTTAAAACTACTCAGTCTAAATCTGTGTCAATGTGACGTAGTGCAGGTAAATAAAATATCAATCAATATTGTCGAGCTATTTTGATCAAAATAAACTACTTTTGAGGCAAAATTTGTAGCAAATTTGTTTTTCAATATTCATTTTATTGCATTTCGGTCTAATTGACACCATAAAATTGAGGGGTAAAAAAAATGAGTTTGCCGTAGACAATATGCCTTTAAGCTTATATCTCACTTTCAGATATATCGATGATGTCCTCTTTGTCAACAACGCTTCGTTTGCTAGTTGATACTAGCCAAAACAAAATGCCATTTATTTCTTATGCAGCGACCCTAGTTGGGCATACTCTTATCGAATTAGTTTCAACATATTTTTATCCTGGATTTGGTAACTTATTGCTTCTTTAAATTAATTTCTCTCAAAATTTCCGTTTGAAAGTGAGGTCTTTGTAAATGCTTCCTTTGAGTCTAATCTAATCGAACTCTACAAAGAGGTCTTTAACGTGCACAAGAAATTACTCTACCCATACACGGGACAACCTCTCTGTGCCTTCCAAGGACTAGCATCGTTTCTTGAGACCATCTTCGCAAATGGTGTCAAGAGAAAGTCGGAAAATTGGTTGATGAAATTATCATCCCACCACGAATCTCGATTCTATACAATCGAATATCGATTTCTGCAAAACGGGCATTTGACGATCATGAAGTATTGTTTTATCTTTATTTATTTGATTTGACACGTTAAAGTAACAATTGTCAGCCCGACGGGTTTGGCAAAGCAAACATGAAATGCTTACTCCCCCGGAGCATCTGAGTTAACTCTCGTTAAGACTAGAGTCGTGTTGTTGATTTCGTTTTGATGAACAGTTATTTTTGTGTTTTAATGTATTGTCTTTCTTTGTGTTTTTAATAGTTCTGTCGTTGCCCTTTTGGATTTTTGACACTCGAATGCCTGATTGTGGCGTCTTTGCCTCACTGATCTTACTGCACACAGGAGAACCATTGTTCATTCTTTCTGAAGGACAAGCATTGTTCCCAGTGACTAGTTTTGAAATTAGGATCAGAAGACTGGTTCATAAAATTTTCACTCCTGATTAGGACTGAACCAGGAACTCTGGTTATACTAGCCCAAAAAGTTAATTACTTCGACACCGGCTCTTGTCTGCGTTGAAGTGGTTAACTTATAATACAGGTTAGGTGCGTAACTATCTCTGCGACAGAGACTTTAAAATGCTGACAATAAAGATTCCGCAACTACGTCAAACTAGCGAGCAGTTATATGGTTTGTATTTTTCTGACTTATATGAAAATAACAACTAAATTATCGAACTTGGAGGATCAATCTTTAATGTCAAAGAGAAAAGACAAATCACGGAAGACATACAAGAGAATTAAAGATCGCATTGCCTTGGCTTGGAACAGGCAGTTAAAAAGAAAATGAGATTTATTGTAAGAATAAAAAACAAAACAGAAAAAAAAATAAAGTAACTATTATTACATATACTTAAGTCTGTATTTAGATTACATAAGGCTTGGTCAAAGATCTTTTTCTTATTATTGAGGTTTTTGATAAATTCTTGTTATTCACCAGAGAATAACATGGAAGGAGTCTGAATCAACACTGGTCACATTGGTAAATGATGGTATTTTACCGCAACCCTGGCTGGCCATCTACAAAGTAAAAACAGAATTGGGTTATCAATTTGATTATCTTGAATTGCATTAGTTGAGGAAACACCAAATGGGGATAATTTTGTTGACCGTCTTTTTTTACGAGTTATAAGCAACTTTTTGGAAAAAAAGTAGGAAATAAAAGGTAATAACAAAACTACCCAACTTGAATGATTAATCTCATAGTCCAGAGAAAATAACGAAAACAATAAGTCATACCGGAGAATTGATGGATCACAATGGTCCTGACTTGGTACAGGCATTTCAAACAAAATGGTGGGTTAAACCAATTTTAGTGTTATCGGCAATGGAAAATCAATTAGGCCAGTTGAGGCAATTTGAAGATTGCAGATTTTAGACTTTCCCTAATTTAGCTAGTTCCAATATGGAGGAAGAGAGAGAACACCAGTTAAAATACCACTGTAATTTAACAGTAAGTCTCCTAATTAACAAAAAATATCTGGTTTAATCAGCATAAAAATACATTTAAGCATGCCAATTTATCATTACACGACACAATGAAAGTGTAGAAATGTGTACATAATAACCACCTGTTATATGCACTTGTTACATGTGTGCTTTGAAAAATCGACAGGTTTTATGGCGTCAAACGTCCCTCTTCCATTGCGATTTTAGGATCCGGTAATGACCACAGAACACAACATAGTTGTGAGACACAATAGGGATATTGAGGTGATCATCTCAGTACAGCAAACCAATCAAACACTAATTAAAATAACGAAGCACCATATCTTTTAACACAATTTTGAACTTTGCTACTAGTGGCTGATAACGAAGAAAGAATTTTTCAGGGATCGTATGAGACGTATTTTCTTATAGCCCTGCTCCAAAAGTCGTTCACGAAGAAATCGGTGTCTGATAAAAAAATCTGTGACATGTGTGCAAGCTCTGGCATATCAAATGAGTTGTGAAATATAAACACGGTATGCAGGGTAAATAGGTATATTGCTCTGTAGATTAGGAAAATTAATAATTTGAAAATCAAAATCGTCTCTTTTATCGTAAATTTTTGTACTGAGATGACCACCTGGGTCAAATTCGAGGTGCAAATCCAAGAAAGACGTGAAGCAATTTGATTCGGTGGTCTCTTTAATCTCTTATTCTGGAGAATATATTGAAGGAATCCATCTACCAAATGAACTGTTATTGACAGAAAGGACATCATCAATATATCTGAATGTAAGATTAAATGACCTTGCCTCTTTCATCTTATAAAGATAATTGAGACTATATCAAAATGTGACCTTTTTTGAACTGTATGCATCACCAAGTATAATTGAGTTCACATGTGCTATATGTTTACGTTGTACATGTACTTGATTGTGTAATATCCTCTGAATTTATTTTGAAGGTCAACAACTGTGTACTGCTATGCGGTAATTGTTAATGGTGTTTGGAAATTTTAATGTAAATGTCCGTGCACGTACGTTGCTTGCACTAATATGCTTTATTGTTCAGATTTGGAAAAGTTCAGTAAAAGTAACAATGACGATTTCAACTGTTCAGAACTGCGAGTTAAGATAATAAGAATGTCTGCCATGGTATATTGCCTGTGTCTTAAGATATTCTGTGACCAAGAACGATATAAGTTACAGGCATACAATGTTTTGAAACCACATAATTCTTTAATTTGAAGCCAGATTTCAAATAGAATATCACACGTTGTTGCCCAAAAATATGCGACAGCAATTTTGTGACGCAACATGACGATGCAGAACGAAAGACGTCGTAAACGAAATATGACAGGTAGTGCCAAACTGAATTCAACACCCCTGGACAAATTTTCAACAAGATGTTTTTAAAAGTAAACAATTAGTCAAGTGTTGTTAATTAAAACAATCTTACTTCAAAGGCGTTATTGTTATAACAATCCACTAGTATCCCAGACACGTCTGTGATGCCGCCATTCCTGACTTTAGCAACCGGTATGTATGTCGGTAGATGGTGACAGCTATCAACGACCTGAATAAGAGATAAATATCTGACGCAAATAGTATTTTTTTCAACGAAGCTGATTTTCTCAATAATGTAATTGTTTGGATGCAAAACCACTATCCTTTGATCAACATGTCTTCACTATCACTATACCACTTTGCCTTCCATACATCTGATTATCCCGCGGGGAGACAAAATCTCCCGACTTTTTTACCCATCTCCCGTTCTCCCGACTTTGTGTGGAATCTCCCGCTTTTTCAAGACTTTACAAAATTTATATTTAATAGACATTTTATTGTTCGATTAAAGAGACCACCGAATCAAATTGCTTCACGTCTTTCTTGGATTTGCACCTCGAATTTGACATTGGTCATCTCTCAGTACAAAAAATTACGATAAACGAGACGATTTTAATTTTCAAATTTTTAATTTTCCTAATCTACAGTGCAATATACCTACTTCCCCTGCATACGATGTTTATATTTCACAACTTATTCGATATGCCAGAGCTTGCACACATTTCACAGATTTTTTGATAATACGTCTCATACGATCCCTAAAAAAATTCTTTCTTCGTTATCAGCCACTAGTAGAAAAGTTCAAAATTGAGTTAAAAGATATGGAAGTTAATTGTTTTAATTAGTGTTTGACTAGTCTGCTGTACTGAGATGATCACCTCAATATCCCTATTGTGTCTAACAACTATGTTGTGTTCTATGGTCATTACCAGATCCTAAGATCGCAAAGGAAGAGGGAGGTTTGGCGCCATAAAACCTGGTTTAACCCACCACTTCTTTTGAAGTGCCTGTACCAAGTCAGGACCATTGCGATCTTTAATTCTTCTGGTTTTGTGTTTTTCTCAAATAAAAATTACAACAAAATTCCAGACGAAAGCTTCTGTAATTTGTTCATGATAATTTTCATATCCTACATGTCCTATAATGCTCGACTTTTAAAACCTAATTCCAAGAAAATTTACAGTGTCACACTACTAAAGGTAACTATATTTTATGGGGCGAATTTTACAGTGTCACACTATTCTATGTTACTATATATATTAAGGACTTGAAGATCGCAATGGAAAGGGAGGTTTAGCGCCATAAAACCTGGTTTAACCCACCATTTCGTTTGAAATGTCTGTACCAAGTCAGGACCATGGCGATCCACCAATTCTCTGGTATGACTGATTCGTTTTTGTCATTTTCTCTGGACTATGAGATTGATCATTCAAGTTCGGTAGTTTTGTAATTACCTTTGTTCAACCATAAAACATTTCCGGTGTTTTAGGGGTTTGTCAATTAATCAGACGTTAATTTCACAGGTAAAGGGTGTCAATTAAAGGTTTATTGTCATAATCGACCTAATAATTGTATAAACAGTTAGATATTTATCAGTGAAGCCAGATGTATTTGGCACACGCTAGTGCCCCAAATCAACATTGAAATGTAATTTTAAAGAGCCTTGAAAATCTCCCGTTTTTTTGTCCAATCTCAAGCTAGAAAAATCAAAATCTCCAGCTTGGTCATGGCGGATCCGTCACATGTACAATGTATGGCCTTCTTTGGCAGCTCACCACATACATGGTAAAGCTGGTTTTGCCCTTTTTCAAAGAATGTCCTCAAAAGATGTCAAGAAAGTCCGAAAAATAATTAATGGAGTCTTTATTCCAGATTGGTAGTTGACAAGCACTGGCAGCATTTGTCGTGACAAAACGTTTTCTTAAGTGCATGTCTCAGATAAAACCATGCAGTTTTGTCCAGAAGCAATATTTTCATAGCTATATGAAAACAATGGTGTAACTTAAAACCCTTCATGGAAGACTTTGTTTTTAGACATTTTTAGCGATTCAAGATGGCCGACATACAGTCCTTAACCAGTATTTATAACTGCATTTCTTAGCCAAAATCAATCTGAACTAATAATGTGGAATGTTGACTTTAAATGGATCTGCTTTGATCATCTAAAACTAATATTTTCTATATTTTTTAATCAATTCCTCCTGCAACATTCCACATTTTTATTTCTTTTTTATTACAAAAACTCAAATTCTTTGACAACTTTTGTAAAATCATGAAAGTATTTAATTTTAAACAAAATACATATTTATCAAGTGACATAATAGTTTGTTAGAATAAGAGTAGTTCTACATGTCTTGACTTTGCACAAAATGTTCAAGTCTACACTCAAAATGTGGAATGCTGACTTTAAATAGATCTGGTTTGATCATCTAAAACAAACATTTTCTATATTTTTTCATCAATTGCTCATGCAACATTCCACATTTTTAGTTTCGACTTGAACATTCTGTGCAAAGTCAAGACATGTAGAGCTATTTTGCAGTTTAAATTTGTTTACCTTGTAAGCATTAAATTTTTTAATATTAGAGAAAATTTCATTTAAGAGACCTGCCTTGGATATACTATAAAGTTAAAATCCAAGCATTTCGGTGATTTTGAACAATTTTGCAAATTTTCAATAGTACCCCCTTGGATGCTGCTAAATGGGTATTTAATTTTCTTTTGCGATTGAAAGCCAAAGCATGACCATTAAAGAATTTCAGAATCATTTTTTGATAATCAGAAAACATTGAAACAAAATAAACCTTAAAATGGTTGAAGATTTGTTTTCAATAAAGCTGATTTGGCCAAGAATGCAGTTATACTATTTAAGGCCCGTAGGTCGGCGATCTTGAATTTATCAGAAAAAATATGCCGAATAAAGTCTTCCATGAGAGGCTTTAAGTCATAGCTATGAAAATATTGCTTCTGGACAAAATTTAGGATTTTTGATGGTTTTCTCTGATAAATGCACTTAAAATCACTTTGCAAATCAAAGCACATATAACATCAACAACAACAAAACGATAGAGCCAAACTAGATCACTATCTTAATCGTAAATAAGCTATCAATAAACCTCTTTGTTTTCCCTTTTTCCGTTATTTAACAACATTTCGATATTGGTCGTCACCGTTTTTTTATTTGGTTCTACATCAAGGGTGGATCCAGGATTTTAGTTTGGGAGCGTTGAAATTTAAAAGTTGTTTTAACCTAGAGATTAAGGGTTGTACGCACATTGTGTCTTTTCTTGACTCCGCCACTGCCCATGTACCTGGTTTTGTTATGCATAAACGAATGTATTCTAGAAATCATGCAATCATTATTGGTATATAATGAAAAAATCTGTCAAAGTCAAAAATGGCCGGAATTCGTTCATCAGAAAAAGGGTGAGCGACGGACAAAAAATCGAATCCCACAGTATGCTACCACATCCTGATTCTGTATACCATATCAAGTGGCTGTGATAAGTACATGTAGTTGATGAGGAAGCCATTACGCAAATTTCTTCCCCGACCGAGGCCGCCTGTCCGCACACCCGACTCGCTACATTCAGCATTTTACAACCTGGGTTTTTCATTCCGTGAAATCTGACTAAAAACAGGAAAACATGAAAAAGTTTCCAAACAAGCATGTACAAAAAAACTGCTAACAAAACAGCTGACTAAGGTTTACCTTTTGTCCAATTTTCCAATGGAACATATCAGGGGCACTACAAACGTCCATTACCAGTGCATCAGCTGAGTTCGTGGTTACATCAAGACAACCATTAGAGTTAGGTGCTGGGATGCTTTTGTGTAATACAACGGTCTGAATCGTCTTGACCTTGTTACATTGGTGAACAGGAGCTTGCATAAAGAATATGAAAGTAAATAGTCGGGTAAAGTAAAACTAATCTTGATCGGGCATAATTTTACCTGCAAGTTTTGATAACACTTGACCTTTTTAATGAGTGCTGAAAGGTAGATGGGGTATCTATGACTGAACATCTTTTTTCAAATGTATCATACATGTAGCTTTAGATTTTATTATGCTAGCTTTTCTAATTAACTTCTTTACGCTTGGTAACCAACAAATTTGAAAATTGGAAAAATTACGCCTCTTCTGCAAATTTCAATATTTTCCCTTATTACATGTATGTAAGGGGAGATTATTTGTATGAAAATAATAGGAAATAACACATTTGTCACTTAAAAAAATGATGGTTATATTTTATTAAGTTTTCTTAGTTTATTTAAAAATCCCTACAAAATAAAGATTTTCACAATCTTCAGACATATTTATTGAGTAAATTTTCTTGGATGAAGTACAAAACCATACTCAAGTCCTTTCGTGTCATTTCTTCACTTTTTAACATTCACTATGTATGAGATAAACCCGTCTAAAACACCAGTCCAACATCATATTTCAATTATTATTCCGTATTGCCATTATAACCTGTAATGCTGACGGCAAAATGAAACTTTGTAATAAACTATCATCATTTAATGCCTGTTTTTAAAACATATTTATTATCATTTCATTTGCAAACAAGGTGCTGAGTTAAAACATGTGGAAAAAATAAATACTGGTGGCTATTTTCAATTTTCAATTGTCGGTTTTCAAATTTCCGCTGATTTATGAACATGAAGGCTGTAATGCGTGATCTTATACCAAGTATTCTTGGGATTTTAGCACTTAAAGGTCAACAGTCCTGTTTTATGTCTCATATGTAAAATCTTGACCTGTTTAAAACACACACAATGAAGAGGAAAAACGAGTAATACTGTGTCCAACAGACAAGAAACCCATTTTGAAAACATTGAAAATTAACTTAAAATACTAAGTATAAGTATAAGTACAGATGGGTGCACAAAAATTTGAAAAGTAGACTTATATTTAATATATGACTGCAGCTGTGACTGCTTTGAACAAATATGCAACTGCTTCCAAGTGAACTTGAAAAGTAGCCATGGTTTTATGACTACTTACAGAAGAAGTGATTACTTCATGATTGGTTTGCCCAAGTTAGCGTCGTGACAGTTTAACAATATATAAAAAAATGACCTCTCAGTCTGATCTACACAGTCAGGACCAGTCGTGAAAAATCTGTCAAAGGTGTTCTTTGACTGTCAGGAGTTAACTTGCATGTCCGTAAGAGAGGATATGAAAAGCCGTCACTTAATTAACATGATGCTTATTTATTTTATATATTTTCGTAAGCGCCCAGCTGTACCAAAGGGGGTCAGGTAAAAGGGTTAACTTGTTACATGTATGTTGTTTATGCACATTTCATGCATTCATTACACTTGATGGCAACCCTTAAATGGAAGTAACAGACAGACGAACGTTCAAATGGATCAACGGAGTCTTTTACTACATGCTCCTCTATTTTCATACGTGGCGTTAAAATTAACTAATATTGTATGTACCTGGTAACACAAACGTTGCTGCTGTAGAATGTGTGCTTGTTTGACCTGGTGCCAGTGCTATAGCTAAGAAATATAAACAACGATCAAAATATTGATTAAAATACAAATGGGCAAGCCAAGAGTAAATCAATTGTCTGACTATAGTCCATTTGAGTTCTATAAATCAACAAAAAATCCTTTTATTTTTTTTGTCTTTTGAAAAAAAAAAGTCCTTTTTGAAAGACAAATAAACTTTTTAATATTATACGAACTCTGACAACAAGAACAAGATTTTATCTTCTCAAACAAAAAAGTTTTCCATATAGTCTAATGGTAAATAATTTACAAATCTCATTTAAATATATAAATGTGTGTTTATTTGATGGAACAGCCAGGTAATGTGTCTACCTGAACATATATGAAAGGACCAACAATAGAAGATTAAATGACCAACTAGCTTAATAAAGGACTTATATCAAATAAAGGTATATCATGCAAATGCTCTTCCTGGTCACTATGTTGTACTCCCGCGGAATTCTGTGAATTTCTTCTCCATTTTTCTACGTCTATGAAAAATATTTTTTTTTATCATGAAATAATCTGATTTATTTGGCCCGAGTTCGTATGCCTTAAAAAAGATACAAGATGGAAAAATAGTTTAATTATTTTGCAATACAAAATTTTACAAGCCATTTTTCGTTGATTTATAAAGGCCAAATGGACTATACCTGCACTAAAGTCAGAGTTTGGCTTTAGTGCCGTGTGGAGGTCATAGAAAGCTCCCCCCTGCTTCAGTTGTATGCTCTTATATATTTTCGAGTACTGGAATATGTGTTGGAAATTAAAGGCACATTTTACATATTTCCCAAATTTGCCAACGTTTGGCTATTTCTTTAAAATTTGATAAATTTATCTGTTTGGTCATTGTTGTAATATTTTTGGCTTCTGTTTTTGTTTCATCAAATCTAATATTTTACCGGTTTTCCAAGTTTTTTACTCCTACCGTGTCTGATGAAGGTTAATCCAGAAAAGCGCTTCACACGCAGTGAAATTTTGCTTTTGTACATTTATCAAAATCATGTCAATATGTGGATCGTGTCTTTTTGGCACATATTCCATATTCTTTCGTTTTTAACACTAAGCGTCAAAGTAAAAACTGGATAATTTTGTTGCCTGTACGTGTGAAACAAAGCGCCCCGTTGGAATTTCTCTGCTTCTATCATGTCATTTTTTGGTTTGACCTCTGCTCTTGCCTGATATTGGTAAACAACTTCGAGCTAGAGGTGTGTTTAATAAACAGTATTGCCAAGTGCGTGATTTGCAATAGATAAGGGTAAAAGGAAAAGGAAAACAATCTTTGGAGAAGGATCTCTTCTACATTAAATAATTGTAAACATTGAACAAAATAATATGTCGTGACGTAGTTCGAAAACACAAATATTAATTTCCGACCACAACATAAATTCCAGCGTCAGTTCCAAGGTCAATGGTCGGTCCCTTAGTAATTGAGTTGTAAGCTTTACCTTGATCACACGTTGTTCCTGTAAAGCCGCCATGACACTGGCAGAGATATGACGTCATTCCATCAAAACATTCTCCATGAATACATGGGTTCGGCACACAGTCTAAATAAAGATGGGAAATGAATAAATTTTACCGGCATTTCTTTTTATATACAGTCATATCAATTATCAACTTAACAATTAGCAATCATGTCAGAGCAAAATTGGACACATTTTGATTGGTATATTAAATTAAACGTGTGGTGCAATCAATTAACGTATCAAAGTTCGCCTTTAGATGAAATTAAATAAAACAAAATTAAAACTCTAGAATAAAAACAACATTGTTCTTCGTATGGATGCTGTTTTTTGTTATAATTACATTTACCATGCATATAATAAAAATGTAGTAATTCTTTAGGTAAATTGAAAACTTGAATAGTCTTTCATACCTCGATAAAATGCCACTTGTTTCACGTGGTCGTAGACGGGTCATGACCTTATTTATATATGCACAACTAAACTTTTTTCTAATCCAGGTAAATTCTCACAACTTTAATTCGCATTTGGATATTAATGCGCAAAAAATACACAAATATACACCAAAAACCAAAACGAAAAATCAGAAACCAATTAAAAAACATTCAAATGTAATCATAAGAATTAAATGTTAGTATTTTGATGTTTCATTGGCATGTAATACCCCGTTGGCCAGTCGCACATTTTTAACATGAAGCGCTAATCTCATTCAAAATGTGCTACGGTCAACAATTTTATACGCCAATGACACAAAACGTTAGACAAAATGATTAAAGGGTAATAGATGGAATAGCTGATGAATATTGGTATCAGTTTGTCGATTGGAATAGTAGGAAGTTTATGTCACTTTTAATGATTACACGAATGATTTGCTAACCATAAAGTATAACTAAATACTATCATAATGTTTTTTCATCCATGTTGCATACATTTTCGTGGGGCTTTCTTAGGTACCTAAACCCTTAAAATTTGATACCTCTTGAAAAGAAAATTTTGCATTGTTCTGTATGCTGCAGATTTCAGAACAACGAATATATACAAATCTATGAACTCGTACTTTTTATCGAACTATGATACTTGGTATCCTCGGAAATGAAAAGTCTAGGAATATGACTTGGTCTTACGTACACATACTTACGATTTAATTCTAAAAAAGAAACACTAGTTTTACGATTTAAACCAAATGAAAATAAGTTCAAAACTTACATCAAGGAGGAACGTTTTTTCCTTCCCAAGCACCCGATATCACTCTCCCTACCATTTTACTTTGCATTGTTGATAGCTAATATGAGATAGGCAATGCCTTAATGCGAGCACAGCCAGTATTGGTCATTAGTTTGAGCTGAAGACACAATGTCTTAGATATTAAAAGCATCTTTATAAACATATTTCTTCTGAACGAATAAAAAATTGAGTCATCCTTTCCGGATTTGACCAACACTAAATCGATCTTTGGCAACGTGACGGGTGTGCTATAGCAAACAGGAACTGCTAACTCTTCCGGAGCACCTGAGTTCACTCTCGTTTCGACTTTAGTTTGCGTTGCGGAATGCGGTTTTGTTGTTATGTGTGTGTGTTTTATGTTGTTATGTGGTTTGTTTTGTTGGGATGATTTTTGTCTGCCGATTTTGTCTTTGTCTTTACGGTTTTATGATACTGATTACCCCTTTGGTACACCTTTGCTACTTTGATTTTGAAGATCTGAAGTCATCGTGGTTATTTTTATTTTGATCACTTCATTTTCTTTCTAGAACGTTCAAGTTTGGGACGATGTGATTGGGGCGAATGACCTGTATGACAGTGATAAGCATATCCGGATGAAAAAAAAAATATCAGCATTAAGCATTTTTTTCGCGGGATTTTGCGGTAGAGCTCACCGATCTCGCGGGCACTTTGTACTCGCTACGAGCTGTGCTCGCTATTAAGTTGGTTATGTTTTCGTTGTTGTGTACTTGTATTACAAACATGTATCTAAATCCCTTTTGAACTTTTGACATTAGGTTACCATATTTTGACTATAACGGCATAAAGACATGCCTAACTTTTTAAAAACATGAGGAGCGAACCTTGATTTCATATTTAAATTTATACAGCTGTAGAGATGTTATACTTCAAAACCAACTGTGCCATTTTCACATCGAGCTCCTGTGTACTATAAAGGGAATTCACATTCATAATATGTCATTATCGTATTCGCTCTCAAGACTTTTACACCTTTCATTACCAGTCAGTACCATTTTCACATTCAACTCCTGTAAACTCTAACAAACGTTGCCCGGAACCCGCATAGGACAACAGCAGCGCTAGGCTTTTCTGTAAAAGTTCCCTGAAGAGCGATCAAAAACCTGATATCGGTTTAGGCCGCTTAGCCCGTAAGGCGACTGGGATGTGTGCCCAAGGTGGTGGAATGGGGCAGCCCTGCCACACTATATGCCGGAGTCGTCAGGCTATAATGCGGAAAGCTGGACCGCAAACCATAGTGGGCAAACGTGTGTGGAAAGGGCCACGCTTCATGCAAGTTAAAGATGCCTTTTTGGACTGCCAAGTAGTGCACCAAATACGTGTATGTTGATCTGCCCCTACCCACATCTCCCTTTTTTCCCGTGGTTCTCGAAAATTTGCTTTTTCCTTTTCTCCAATCCCAACCCCATATTTCATATTATCATCATTTCATGTTCGATTTCATTTTATCATCCTTTTCATTGCCTTCAAATAACAATAAAGTGTTGCGAGGGCGTTAAACACCAACACACTACCCCACTCACTAACAAACGTTTACATACATAAACACTCATTACATCATTAGAGGAATGGCTCTTACCGTTTTCACATCTGGCTCCTGAATAACCTAACCGACATTTACATACATAACCACTCAGATCATTAATGCACGTTCCACCGTTTAAACACGCTGAATCAGAGCAATCTACAAACATAAACAAGAGGCTCCCAGGAGCCTGAATCGCTCACCTGGTCTTAATGTCAACCCTTTGAAGACTTTGGTATAGCTAAATGAGCTGAATGTTTAAGCAATAAAAAGCTTTTCTCTATCTGCAATAGTTTTCATTCCAAAGCAAAAAACACTATTTTTCACCTTTAAAGGGCCATAACCCCTTAAAGGGGTCATCTGACAACTTCGACCCTAAAAGACTTTTGTAGAGCTAATTAAGCTGAACATTTAAGCAAGCAACATCTTTTCTCTATCTGCAAAAGTTTTCTTTCTTTAGGCCAAAAACTCTATTTTTTGCCTTTAAGGGGCTGTAACCCCTACAAGGGGTCATCTGACAACTTCAACCCTATGGAGGCTTGTGTAGAGCTAAACGAGCTGAACATTTAAGCAAGCAACAACTCTTCTCTATCTGCAATAGTTTTCATCCTATAGGCCAAAAACTCTAATTTTTGCCTTTAAGGGGCCGTAACCACTATAAGGGGTCATCTGGCAACTTTGACCCTATGGAAACTTTTGTAGAGCTAAATGAGCTGAACATTTAAGCAAGCAACAACTTTTCTTTATCTGCAATAGTTTTCATTCCATAGACCAAAAACACTATTTATTGCCTTTAAGGGGCTGTAACCCCTATAAGGGGTCATCTGACAACTTCGACCATATGGAGACTTGTGTAGAGCTAAATGAGCTGAACATTTAAGCAAGCAACAGCTTTTCTCTATCTGCAATAGTTTTCATTCTATAGGCAAAAAACTCTATTTTTTGCCTTTAAGGGGCCATAACCCCTATAAGGGGTCATCTGACAACTTTGACCCTATGGAGACTTTTGAAGAGCTAAATGAGCTGAACATTTAAGCAAGCAACAGCTTTTCTCTATCTGCAATAGTTTTCATTATATAGGCCAAAAACACCATTTTTTGCCTTTAAGGGGCCTTAACCCCTATAAGGAGTCATCTGACAACTTCAACCCTATGGAGGCTTGTGTAGAGCTAATCGAGCTGAACATTTAAGCAAGCAATAGCTTTTCTCTATCTGCAATAGTTTTCATTCTATAGGCCAAAAACTCTATTTTTTGCCTTTAAGGGGCCATAACCCCTATAAGGGGTCATCTGACAACTTTGACCCTATGGAGACTTTTGTAGAGCTAAATGAGCTGAACATTTAAGCAAGCAACAGCTTCTCTCTATCTGCAATAGTTTTCATTCTATAGGCCAAAAACATGAAAAAATGCTATTTTTCACCTTTAAGGGGCCATAACTCCCATAAGGGGTCATCTGACAACTTCGACTCAATGAAGACTTTTGTAGAGCTTTTGATGCTGAAGCAGTAGCGTTGCATCAGATTTCATCTATCTCTTATACTTTTTGATTTACAAGCCAAAAACAGTAGTCTGACCCCCCTGGTCTATTTTTAGCAACGGCGGCCATGTTTTTCGACGAATCAAAAATCCCCACATCAGTTCTGTGGGGGATACCCTAAAGTACCACCAGACCAAATTTGGTTTGAATCTGTGCAGCCGTTTCAGAGGAGAAGAAGTTTGAAGAAAAGGTAACGACGACGACGACGGACGACGACGACGGACGACGACAACGACGACGACGGACGCCAAGTGATGGCAATAGCTCACATGGCCTTTGGCCAGGTGAGCTAAAAATATGGGTGTCGGACGACAATAAATAGTATTTGCTACATTTTTTTATCCTTTATAACACGTATTTATAAAATTAAAACTGCTAATTGCAACGCATTCTCCTCTCATATCGCGCCTAAAAATTAAGGACCTTCCTAACGTTTCATTGATTTACGAACATTTTTTCAACGTTTAAGGCTATCTTTATTTTATTTGTTTAATTTTTTAATTCTAACGAATAGGTATTATTACAGAACGGTCAAGTTGGTTACTTATTCCTTATTCCTTATTCGACATTCAAATATCGAATAAGTAACCAGTTACTTATTCGACATTCAAATTTTGAATAAGGAAATAGTTACTTATTCGACATTCCATATTTCGATCCCTATTTTAGGATGTGCCTTTAACGAATATCGAATAAGGAACTGATTCCTTATTCGACATTAGAATTTCAAGGAATTTATTTTATGCATTTTTAAGATATGCATTTGAAATTTTATTATTCCTTTTCGTAGGTCGAATCGAGTGCATTAACCTAAGTATTCAAAACATAGCATATTTCTTATTCAAGTCACTTCTTTTCACAACCCATTCCTTATCGGAACAGTCGAAAATCGACATTATCGATGATTTAGGTTAAATACTTCGATATCACCCAATCGATTACACCTAAGAAGTATGAAAAAGGGGAGTCTACAACACCTCCACTATTAAAGGGGAAATCATGCATAGGACCCATCCCCGACGGCCAGATGCATACGGACAGCACCCCTATTGAGCATAGGGTTAATACAAAAAAATATGGCTTTTACAATCAGTGATATCCATAAGATGGACACCTTAGAAGGAGAGGGCGGCAATGGTGAGATGATGTCGCAAATGGGTATAAATAAAAGGTGGCATCCAGTAATCATAACATGGATCGCTATCAGGATTTCTTTCTGGAGAATGGAGACGATTTGGAAGATAGTACCCCAACCCTACAAAAGCAGCAATAGTGCTGCGATAACTCAAACGTCGTGCATATAGATCCGACCACACACCGGTGTAAAATTGCAGGGCGGAGTATACCAAGCCACGATTTGAGGATCAGCCAAGATAGGAGAAGACCACCTGTGGCTACGCACTCAAGAAGAAGAAGGTACAGTTCTGCAAGAGCAAGCCCGGGATGGATGGTCTCTGTTGGAGACATATTACTCTATTTTATTAACCCGATTTGTCACGTGTCAATTATTTCAGACTTCTTCGTTTATATCTTACCTAAAAGACCGACAAAATTAAGCTCCACCTAACCTTGTGAATAAAATAGAGTAATAGGAGTCATCCAGATCAGCAGGAAGAAGAAGAGAAGGACGCCCCAGTCGGAGGAAAGATCGTGGTCAAAGAGACCATGAAGGTACTCCGTCAAATAGCCAAGGAAGAGGGTCTGAGGAGATATAGCAGGAAACCCAAGGAGGCCATGGTGAAGCTTATCGAGGAGAAAGCCACCTGTAAATTTGGACAAGATATGATAAAAGCCCAATTTTGCCCCCAAATTTTGAAATTATTAAAATGAGCTAAAAGTATGTGGTGTATACTTTAGATTAGTTTAACTTTACTACATGTATATCAGCATTATTTTGTTTAAAGTGATCCATTTATTATGATGTTAAAATAGTTACCCAAAGTGGCTTTATAATCGTGATTTGATGAAAAACTGTAAAAAAAACTGCAATTTTGATGTGGTTTTCAGCAAACACACAGAGTACAATAATTTATGCAGATAATCATTTTTGATATAGAAACAAACCACAAAAATATCTTTGTGGTACTCGGTGTGGCTCATAGTTATATTAACCAAAAACTACTCAAAATTTGCATGATTTTTACACTTTTTCACTAAAATGTCTGTTTCACATAATTTGATGACGTCACTGTGACGTAATAAACAAGATTTAGTTAAAATTTATGTTATTTTACTATACCTTGTTTATCTAAGAACTGATCTAGAATAATTCAACCTTAGTCCAATCATTTTTAAAAAATGGTAAATTAGGGGGCCAAATTTAGCACTTATCATATCTTGTCCTTTGCCCGCCAGGAATTCTTCAGCAAGAAGCATCTCAAAGCGCTGGCAAAGAATACCGGCCTCACCTAGTACTTCCGGCTCAAAAGAGAGGATCTGCTCCAGCAGGTGGAAGAGGGCATTATAAGCGCTCCAATCGAAGAGGAGATCAATGTCTTTGATAGGCGGGAAGCTTTGAATTGCGTATTTGACGCGGTCGTCTTCGAACCTAAGAAGCTACATGACGTAGCAACGTTTCTCAAGCTAAGCCGAAGCGAGATCTCCACTTCTATCTCAGATGCTCTCACCCAAAAGAAGGTATTGAAGGTCCATTTAGTGCTTCTATTCGAGAAGATTAAAACCAACCCCGCGACCGGGGAGAATATCTTTGTCACCATCAACTTCAGATCGGACCTTGCTACTCTCTTCGAATCCGCAGACCCGATTTTGGAGATCGCCTTCATGATGGGGAAGGTCAAGGAAAATAAGGCTAGATATATGCGTGAAGGGAGCGGGTGGACATTCGGACACGTTGAGAAGCTAGATCCATCTCAACCAATTCAAGCCGCTCAAGGAAGCTTCCTTTATACCCATCCCGTTGGCACTCGCAAAAAAGAAGGCGATCGTCAACGTGAAAAATGAGCAGTGGACAATACTGGCAGTCCTTCATCGGGATGATAAAGATGCTAATTATGCCTTCCACGTAGCTCATGATCAGTATAAGAAATGGAAGGATGAACTGAATTTTGAAGGCAGCGAATTCCCCGTCTCACTCAATGCCATTGAAACATTCGAGAGGCAGAACCCAAACTACAACGTCAATGTTTTCGGTTTCAAAGGATGAAATTATGGAAGAAGATCTCCAAAAATCAGAGAATACATGACCTACCCACGTAGATCTCCTCTTCCTGACTCGTTAAGATAAGCAACATTACTGCTGGATCAAGAGCCTCTCACGACTTTTGACGTCTCAAGTAACCGGCCACAAAGAGACAGTCTTGTTCTGCCGTAGATGCCTCTCTCGATTTTCCAGGACGAGCATATGGAGATTTGCAGCCTGAAGGAGACGGTCAGGATCGAGATGCCAGAAGAAAGATCCACCATAACCTTCCATAACCAAAAGAAGATGACGAAAGTCCCCTTTGCGATCTACGCAGATTTCGAGTGCTTCATAGAGAAGCTCAACACCTACCAGACAAATCCATCCCACTTCTACAAGAAAGCCTACCAACTTCAGCGCCCTCTGGATTCTGCTACCACTTAAAGTACGCTCACGGCGACTACAAAGATCCGGTCGTCTACTGTCGGAAGGATGCGGCCAAAAAACTCGTGCAGTGCGTGGAGGAAGAAGTGCAGATCAATGCCAAGCTTTTCAAGGAGAATAAGCCCATGGAGATGACTGACGATGATAAGGCGCGCTTCGAAGCAAGCACGCATTACCACATCTGCGGCGATGCGTCCACATCTTGGCCACACAGAGGGTAAGATCAACCGCATCACAAATACAAACGAGAAGTATATCAGCCTCTCAAAGCAGGTGGACGATCTGGATATGAGGTTCTCCGATTCGTGCAGGTTTATGCTGTACAGCTTGGATACCCAAGCTGAAAACCTTACCTCTGCCCAATTCGCGACAATGAAGGCGAGATGCGGCGATCGCAACAAGTTGGATGGACCGGCCAAGCTAGAAGAGACTCAGCTCCCACCCAAAGAAGCCTTCTTCAGCAGGCTCTCCCGAGAGTACACGTTCAAAGGGTCTGGGAGACATTCGAGTGCAAGACCATACGCGATTACCACGATCTCTATCTCGAGACTGACGTACTGCTACTGACCGACATTTTTTAGAATTTCAGGGATATCTGCCTGACCCACTGTGGACTCGATCCCGCTCACTGCTTTACATCCCCCGGGTTATCCTACGACGCCGCCATCAATACCATCGAGGTGAGATCGGAGCTGCTCTTCGATTCGGACATGCTGATGATGTTCTAGAGATCACGACAAGGCCAACAACCCCTACATGGATAGCTTCGATAGCTCCTAGCCCACCAAGCATTTGACCTATCTCGGTGCCAATAATCTCTATGATGGCACAACCTCTCCTAACGGGAGACTTCGTGTGGGTGGAGCGAGAAAAGATCGACGACCACGAATATGGATCCTGGGTAGAATGCAATCTCGAATACCCACATGATCTTCATGACGCCAACAATGCCAATCCCCTCGCACCGGGGAACGTGGAGTTCGCCAAAGTCCGCAAGCGTGAAATACAAATGACAACAAAGTTCCAGACAATAAATTTTGCTACGCCTGACGCGCGTTTCGTCTATTCAAGACTCATCAGAGGCGCTCTACCAAAAATATTGAAAATGCCAAAACACTGTATGAATATGAAGAGCATAGAACAGTATAACCAAAAATACCAAACTGGGGAACCAAATTATTACTAAGATATTCAACCTATGTCTGGGGTAGGAAAAACCTTAGGGTTTAGACAATTTTGAAATTTAGACGGATAATTTAAAGCTTTGATGTATTCTCCAACTCAAAAGTGTTGGTGCCGGAGCGGGCTAACCTCGGGGAATTTAAACTCCACCAGCAGAGCTAACCTTCACGTGTGTTCTAAATACAAATGACAACAAAGTTCCAGACAATAATTTTGCTACGCCTGACGCGCGTTTCGTCTATTCAAGACTCATCCGAGGCGCTCTACCAAAAATATTGAAAATGCCAAAACACGTATGAATATGAAGAGCATAGAACAGTATAACCAAAAATACCAAACTGGGGAACCAAATTATTACTAAGATATTCAACCTATGTCTGGGGTAGGAAGAACCTTAGGGTTTAGACAATTTTGAAATTTAGACGGATAATTTAAAGCTTTGATGTATTCTCCAACTCAAAAGTGTTGGTGCCGGAGCGGGCTAACCTCGGGGAATTTAAACTCCACCAGCAGAGCTAACCTTCACGTGTGTTCGAAATACAAATGACAACAAAGTTCCAGACAATAATTTTGCTACGCCTGACGCGCGTTTCGTCTATTCAAGACTCATCAGAAGCGCTCTACCAAAAATATTGAAAATGCCAAAACACTGTATGAATATGAAGAGCATAGAACAGTATAACCAAAAATACCAAACTGGGGAACCAAATTATTACTAAGATATTCAACCTATGTCTGGGGTAGGAAGAACCTTAGGGTTTAGACAATTTTGAAATTTAGACGGATAATTTAAAGCTTTGATGTATTCTCCAACTCAAAAGTGTTGGTGCCGGAGCGGGCTAAAATACATTCTACTATCGAAATCTCAAGATGTATCTGTAGAGGGGAATGAAGCTTACCAAAGCCAATCGCATCGTCAGATTCAGCCTATCCCCATCGCTAAAGAAATATATCGACCTTAATACCAATCTCCGCGCCAAGGCCAAGACAGATTCCGAGAAGGACTTGTTCAAGCTCATGAATAATTGGTCTTATGCAAGACCATGGAAAATATCCGGAAACGCTTCGACTTAAGACTGGTCACCACCGAAAAGTAGCCTCTAAAGCTCGTGGCCAAGCCCAACTTCGATTGTCGAATGGTCTTCACTGAGAATCTGGCAGCCGTGCACATGAAGAAGACCAAGCTCAAGTTCGATAAGCCTTTCTACTTGGAAGCGTGCATCCTGGAAATCTCGAAGCTTCTGATGTACGACTTCCACTACGGATTCGTGAAAGAGACGTACGGTCATTGCACCCAACTGCTTTTATTCAGACACCGACAGCTTGGCGAGATCGAGACCGCCAACTTCTACAAGAATATTGCGCCACACGTGCAGGCCAGGTTCGATACGTCCAACTACCCGACCGAGCATCCCTCCGGTATCCTCACCGGCGTAAATTAGAAGGTCATCAGAATGTTCAAGGACGAATTCGGCGGCAACACCATGCTCCATGCAAAGCTTTATGCCTTCAAGATGGACAACGGTCAGACCACCAAGAAGGCAAAGGGAGTCACCAAGAGCGTAATCAAGCGATACCTCGAGAATATTCATGCGCGAGGCCCAACCACCCAACCGAGTGCAGTATCCTGAATCACAACGATCTCAATGGCTCCGTCACTCCTGCACAAACGTGGAGGACTCTAAGCCTACTTCGATCTCTACGACCTTCCCCCGCCCTGCGAGATGGTCGACTACCAGTATCTGCGACCGGAAATTAGAAACAATAACGATGAGCTGCGCGGCGACGTGGTCTGGGGACACTTTTGCCTGCACGTGAACCTCGGACTATAGATAAATTAATAAGTTTGGATCTTACTAGAGGAAGCGTTTGCCCATCTGACGAATGTTACAGAATCTCGATATGAACAATCAGTGAATAACTAGCTTGGGTTTGCCCCAGGACAGCTCGGACGTCATGACGTAGCACTGGGTCAAACAGCAGATGAAAGACGGTATTCAGAGATTAAGCAGAATCAGATGGCAAAATCGATAAGACCGAGTGCGTCTCGACCAATAGCGGCTTGATGACTTCAGATCTAGATCTTGAAGAATTTGAACATCTTTTTCTTTGTGGTACGATTCCAACGCTCAACCACGCTTGATTTCTTTTCGTTCTCGGTGGAAAAGAGATCTACGTATTGCTTCCGGAGCAGATCCTGTATCGCGAGATTATAAAATTCCATCCCCTTATCGGTCCATATAGCTTCTGGGGCGTGCAATCCTTGAAGACCGGTAGGCATCTGGCACTGTGATGCCTTTCTTATCTTTGAACGGAACCAGCCAGCCGTACTTTGATGCTCAAGAGGTACTTGAAGCCTAGGTTATTCGGCTAGCGCGTCCGACAAACGATTTTTTTCCTCCAACGCCCAACCCAAATCGTGTTTTGGTGCCGATGATTGGACTGACGATACCACGCTCGAAGCGCTCTTGCGCAGTAAGATTGATGATGACAACGAGCGAGGCTAGCATCGTCTTATCGCAGATCGAATTGCGTGCAGCCATATCTTTGTGATTAGCATAGCACAGATCGTGATGAGCGGCCTTTTCGACTCGATTGGCGGGCATCGACCAAGATTTGGGTGTGCCGTCGGAATTCAGTCGATGGCTGAGTCTAGTCTCTGGACCAGTGAAATTATGACCGGGCAGATGCATTCCGACTGGCATCTGATCGATTTGCTGATTCATGTGTCCGACGCCCAACTCCGTCTTGACGAATTGCGATTTCCGCGCACCGCAGGTCCTCACCTTCTGTCGTCGCTGGTTAACACGGCGCGATAATTCGACTCCGTCTTCTTCTTGCACTTCAAGCAGTACATTCCAATTTTATATAGATAAATGGACGTTGAAGACCTTACCTACGATGAGCCCACCCCGAGTCGTCGGCAGAACCACTTTCTTGTCCCACAGCGATCCATCCTGGGTCTGATCATCGGAAAGTCGGACTGCGATAAGACGACGCTTCTGAACAACCTCCTCCTGTGTGATGGATGGTTTGACTACGATCGCCTCTATATCTTCGGAGAATCGCCCAACCAGCCCGTCTACTAGCAACTGCGGCAAGCGCTTGGCAAAGGCTTTTAGAAACATGATTCCAAAATGGTTTTCGACGATTTGATACTGAGCAAGCAGAGAAAATGCAAAGGCAACTTCGTGTGCGGTCGTCCTAATAACGTGGAATTCTTCTACCTCTGCCATGTCTGCCAAAATTAAGCTCCTGCGACAATCGATCCGCAAAAATGCCAACATCCTCTACCCTTACTAGCAGGATGCCAAGATTCTCGACCATATTCGCCGGGACCATGGCGGCGATCTCGCCCCAGACCAATTCAATGCCCTGTGCAAGCGCTGATGATTTTAACCTCATGGAGTCCTGACAATCGATTTCGGAGAAATATAAGGGGCAAATTAGATGAATTCTATCGAGTGTAATCATATATAAGATAAAAGTATGGATCACTTGCAGGAATTTTTCATGGAGAATCAACGGGAATTGGGATCGGGAGAATGCTGTAAAGCCCCTACGACCACCCCGTGAATGAGAGCACAAATGCTTATCATGAAGGTGCTTATCACAGGTCTCTTCTGCCTTAGATGTGGCACTGAAAAATTCGAGCAACGAACCGATGATCAGAATTTTAAAGGAAGGACATATTATTCCCACTCCCGCCTTACACATAAGCCTCCTCCCGGACCTCCGTGCTGCATCAAGACCGACCATGGTTGTCAGTGCACCTTTCTCTCCATATCGGGCAGTGATAAATGTGGGAGGAATTCGAAGTTTTCCCTGAGGCCTGCTGCCATTATGGAGCTAAGATTGCCCGCGGCAAGGCTTAGCGTCATACCCACGATGAAACTATATGCATACCAAAATTTACCACCCTCTGGTCAGGTGTAAAAGTGAGGAAACCGGGGAAGATCCCCAAAAAGTTGTACCGAGGATCAGTGCCTTTTCTGCTCCCCCAAAATGCATGGAGAGTGCGTAAAATCCACCATCCCAGCACCCCATCAAGACTGAAGGACCCCGTAACAGCAAGCACGTCTCAATAATCTTTTCGGGTGGGGGCATCGCCATCATCCACGACTTTTTCCAGAGCAATCAATAGAATATACCGTAGAGCGGGTTATTTTCGCGGGGGTAAATTTTCGCGACTCAGTGAGCAGAAAGTACCATATACCGTATAAGTTGTTTATTTTTCGCGGGTATCTAATTTTCGCTTTTTTGCGATAGTTTGCAACTCGCGAAAAATATAGTCCCGCGAAAATAAAATTTATATCGTCAATTTAAATTGTCTTCTATTGTTCACTTATTTGTTGAAATGAAGGCTTTGGTAGATGTACGAGCTACATTGTACTAATTCCTTTGAACTTTAAATGTGGATTGCGTATAAAAGATTGATTGAAGAATTAATAAAATTACATATAAATTAGCTTTACAGAATTTTCTAAGAAAAAGAATAGTTATCAATAAAGCATGAAAAAGAATATGTATATAGAAATCATACCAAATCAAGATTTAAAATTTCTTGGGTTTTATTTTCGCGAATGTCCTTGATCCGCGAAAAAAAGCAAAAATTAAACCACAAAATAACCCGCTTTACGGTATCCTGCCCGATATTCTAACTGACTTTCGATGAAAATTTTCAGGAGTATCAGGTTCACGAATACGAACCTCCAACCGGGACTCAGCTGAATTGTGCCGGTTCGGATATACGCATTAATATCGAGACCAAACATCTCTTCCTCCACCCCGCCGAAAGCTCTTGATCGAAATACAAATGACAACAGGTAGACTTCAAAAGAACAATGTCACCGCCTACGACGACGCGGATCTGGTGACCCTTGTCCACAACGGCGTGATGTTCCTCATTCGCAGGATCAGCTACCGACTCTCCGGCCATTTGATTGAGCACCTGAACGATCCAGGCGTGGCCACCACCATGCCATCCTCTGAGCGGCCGTCGTCAACGACGTGGCTAAGGTCGTCTTGAGCAAAGTCTCCTGGTTCGTCCCTATAGTCCCTTCCGACCAAAACAGGCTAATGCTCTTTTAGACGACCCAGAGTAAGACCAAAATTGATTGTGGATTCCGCATGAGGCAGTGTGACTAAATTGCATAATGCATTGGTCTTCTACCACTGCCGATTTCGAAACACCCGGTATCAACGTCACCCTCAATGCGGAGCGCAATCCCGCTGAAGATTTCAACACCCAGAGCAAGGTTGCCAGGGTCTATAAGGAGGCTGCCGAATTTAGCAAGAAATTCTATAGCTTGAAAAGTCTGCTGAGCAATGGTGACATCAACCCCTCCGATTTCATCGATCTCTATTCCTTCTCGTCACTGACGGGAACCATCAGTCCGAACGCTTGAAAGAGTCGACGGTGGATATCCAGATCTGATCTGAGCCGATTTCGAGCGCAACGTCCCTGTCAATACCCAAGCCTTCGCATTGGTCATCTCCGATCGAAGCCTTCAATTCGCATCCGATGGTCAGAAGATGAGCGTCGTCTTCTGAGGGGTTAGATTATTGGACGATTCTCTTTTACCTAAATCTTCATCGTTTCTTGCAATTGGAACGATAGCCAGATCTTGACCCGATTCAACCCACTCCTTCAACTGCGTCAGGAAAATCATACGAGATGGCCCTTGTGAATCTGAAGACGAACTACTCCATCCCCAATATCCATGCGGGGAATAATTCCTTCAGTTACCCTCCCGATGTAGGATGTTACCTGGTTTCCCGTCGGATTGAGCACTGGAGCGTACGACATCGACGGTATCAACGATGAGATCCAACGGCAACTGCGGCTCAATAAGCACGAATCTAAGATCCTTATCGATGCCAATTGCGCGACCTTGAGAGCCACCCTCATCTTCGCCAGGAAATATTAAGTAGATTTCGACGGCTCCAATAGCATAATTCGAGCGTATTAAAGACGTATTCCTCAAACAGAGCCACGAACGGCTACACAGAGGGTGAGCATATCGTCAATATCATTGGCATCAAAAGCATCCTGGTGAATAGCAATATCATCCATTGAAGCTATGTAGACGGCAACCAGCAGCCAACCATCTATAACTTCTTTCCCGCTCATGCACGTCTTTGACTTTTCAAGGGATTACGATAAAATCGTCTATGGATTCAAGCACGAGCTCTCCCTGGTGTCCGATTCGGACGCAAATGCCATCCTCCGAGCGGCCGTCGTCAACGACGTGGCTAAGGTCGTCCTGAGCAAAGTCTCCTGGTTCGTCCCTATAGTCCCTTCCGACCAAAAGAGGCTAATGCTCTTTTAGACGACCCAGAGTAAGACCAAAATTGATTGTGGATTCCGCATGAGGCAGTGTGACTAAATTGCATAATGCATTGGTCTTCGACCACTGCCGATTTCGAAATACCCGGTATCAACGTCACCCTCAATGCGGAGCGCAATCCCGCTGAAGATTTCAACACCCAGAGCAAGGTTGCCAGGGTCTATAAGGAGGCTGCCGAATTTAGCAAGAAATTCTATAGCTTGAAAAGTCTGCTGAGCAATGGTGACATCAACCCCTCCGATTTCATCGATCTCTATTCCTTCTCGTCACTGACGGGAACCATCAGTCCGAACGCTTGAAAGAGTCGACGGCGGATATCCAGATCTGATCTGAGCTGATTTCGAGCGCTGCCCGTGAGCGTCCGATTGCTGCATGCCAACCTATCCGTCGGGCATAAGATGCTCCTCACTCACCGTCAGTACCAGCGCATCACCAAGCTGTTCCAGAGCAGTAAGGGCGATATGGTCTTGGAGATGAGTCCGAAGCAGGTTAGGTATAACGTGTATAAACTGTACTACCTGCTTTGGGTGTGGGTTCATTGAGCGGTTAGGGTAGTGCAGCCAACCAAAAAAAACCATAGGGTCACGATTATACATCAAGAAGGGTGGAAAGGTGTGCTGCGTGAAACCTTGGGGTCGTGGTCTATATCTCAGCCCAGGCACTCTACCCAATACCTATCGTGATGGGTTGTACTTGAAGAGCGGACATCAGCTCTACGACGGTAGTGGGCTGATCCTCGGTCCGAATAGCTCATTCAAAAATATCCCCCTGCTCGGTATGCCCCTATAGATAAACGGAGGATGAGGTAGATGTCGGCCATATCGCTTGCAAGGATGCCGAGCTCACGCAGAAATCCGGAAAATGAGCATACGTTTAAGATCTACAACCGATTGGATAAAGTCGTCTTATTTGCCTTGGTGGATGTTCCATATGCCATCTTTTGCTGACCAGTGGTTCCATGGGGTCTGCTCTGACCGGTGTTGGTGCTGAAGCATACATTCCCCTAGGTTCCTTCGCCTGCCTCAGTGCCATCGGCATTCTGGTTCTGTCTCTGATCTCGCACCGTCTTGCCAAGAAAAAGAAGAAGCATCAAGACACCGTTCGACTAGCCAAAATCTTCAAATCTCGGTTCGCAGGTAAATATGGTTCGCCTGCCATCTGCCTGAAGAGCTACTACGATGAGAAAGATCGGTTGCGTCAACCTTCAAGTCCATTTACCGAAGAGCTTAATGCGCATGCACCATAAGGAGGTTTTTATTCGTAAATTTTCCTGATGGGTAGGTCCTTCCATTTCAGAGCTTCCTTACTCTGCTCCTCCACCTTTTCCTGGAAGACATCTTCACTTACGAAGTCGTCTCCACTAGGCATAAAAGACATTATTCTTTTATTTTTACTTTTGCTCAATAGGAATGCAGTACGTTTGCATCTTGCCGTCGGTGGTGAGGGTCATATGCAGGATTTCCCCTTGAAAAATGGTGGTGCAAAACCCCCCTTTCATACTACTCACCTCTTCCGTATCAATTGATCGTGGCCAAACGAGTGTAAATCGAAGTCAAAAGGGTCCACCTTTAGACATTTCTACACTAAAACTCACAGTCTATTCCTAATCGGAACCGTCGAGATTCGACACTATCGGCGATATAGGTTATATAGCTCGATATCTCCCCTATCGATTACAACCGGTCTGATATCGAGTGATCGTAGCCAACCGAGTTGAAATCGAGGTCGAAAGGACCCACCCTTAGACACTTCTATACAAAATCGCAACCTATCCCTAATCGGAACCGTCGAGATTCGACACTATCGGCGATATAGGTTATATAGCTCGATATCTCCCCTATCGATTACAACCGGTCCGATATCGAGTGATCGTAGCCAACCGAGTTGAAATCGAGGTCGAAAGGACCCACCCTTAGACACTTCTATACAAAATCGCAACCTATCCCTAATCGGAACCGTCGAGATTCGACACTATCGGCGATATAGGTTATATAGCTCGATATCTCCCCTATCGATTACAACCGGTCCGATATCGAGTGATCGTAGCCAACCGAGTTGAAATCGAGGTCGAAAGGACCCATCCTTAGACACTTCTATACAAAATCGCAACCTATCCCTAATCGGAACCGTCGAGATTCGACACTATCGGCGATATAGGTTATATAGCTCGATATCTCCCCTATCGATTACAACCGGTCCGATATCGAGTGATCGTAGCCAACCGAGTTGAAATCGAGGTCGAAAGGACCCACCCTTAGACACTTCTATACAAAATCGCAACCTATCCCTAATCGGAACCGTCGAGATTCGACACTATCGGCGATAGCTCGATATCTCCCCTATCGATTACAACCGGTCCGATATCGAGTGATCGTAGCCAACCGAGTTGAAATCGAGGTCGAAAGGACCCACCCTTAGACACTTCTATACAAAATCGCAACCTATCCCTAATCGGAACCGTCGAGATTCGACACTATCGGCGATATAGGTTATATAGCTCGATATCTCCCCTATCGATTACAACCGGTCCGATATCGAGTGATCGTAGCCAACCGAGTTGAAATCGAGGTCGAAAGGACCCACCCTTAGACACTTCTATACAAAATCGCAACCTATCCCTAATCGGAACCGTCGAGATTCGACACTATCGGCGATATAGGTTATATAGCTCGATATCTCCCCTATCGATTACAACCGGTCTGATATCGAGTGATCGTAGCCAACCGAGTTGAAATCGAGGTCGAAAGGACCCACCCTTAGACACTTCTATACAAAATCGCAACCTATCCCTAATCGGAACCGTCGAGATTCGACACTATCGGCGATATAGGTTATATAGCTCGATATCTCCCCTATCGATTACAACCGGTCCGATATCGAGTGATCGTAGCCAACCGAGTTGAAATCGAGGTCGAAAGGACCCACCCTTAGACACTTCTATACAAAATCGCAACCTATCCCTAATCGGAACCGTCGAGATTCGACACTATCGGCGATATAGGTTATATAGCTCGATATCTCCCCTATCGATTACAACCGGTCTGATATCGAGTGATCGTAGCCAACCGAGTTGAAATCGAGGTCGAAAGGACCCACCCTTAGACACTTCTATACAAAATCGCAACCTATCCCTAATCGGAACCGTCGAGATTCGACACTATCGGCGATATAGGTTATATAGCTCGATATCTCCCCTATCGATTACAACCGGTCCGATATCGAGTGATCGTAGCCAACCGAGTTGAAATCGAGGTCGAAAGGACCCACCCTTAGACACTTCTATACAAAATCGCAACCTATCCCTAATCGGAACCGTCGAGATTCGACACTATCGGCGATATAGGTTATATAGCTCGATATCTCCCCTATCGATTACAACCGGTCTGATATCGAGTGATCGTAGCCAACCGAGTTGAAATCGAGGTCGAAAGGACCCACCCTTAGACACTTCTATACAAAATCGCAACCTATCCCTAATCGGAACCGTCGAGATTCGACACTATCGGCGATATAGGTTATATAGCTCGATATCTCCCCTATCGATTACAACCGGTCCGATATCGAGTGATCGTAGCCAACCGAGTTGAAATCGAGGTCGAAAGGACCCATCCTTAGACACTTCTATACAAAATCGCAACCTATCCCTAATCGGAACCGTCGAGATTCGACACTATCGGCGATATAGGTTATATAGCTCGATATCTCCCCTATCGATTACAACCGGTCTGATATCGAGTGATCGTAGCCAACCGAGTTGAAATCGAGGTCGAAAGGACCCACCCTTAGACACTTCTATACAAAATCGCAACCTATCCCTAATCGGAACCGTCGAGATTCGACACTATCGGCGATATAGGTTATATAGCTCGATATCTCCCCTATCGATTACAACCGGTCCGATATCGAGTGATCGTAGCCAACCGAGTTGAAATCGAGGTCGAAAGGACCCACCCTTAGACACTTCTATACAAAATCGCAACCTATCCCTAATCGGAACCGTCGAGATTCGACACTATCGGCGATATAGGTTATATAGCTCGATATCTCCCCTATCGATTACAACCGGTCTGATATCGAGTGATCGTAGCCAACCGAGTTGAAATCGAGGTCGAAAGGACCCACCCTTAGACACTTCTATACAAAATCGCAACCTATCCCTAATCGGAACCGTCGAGATTCGACACTATCGGCGATATATGTTATATAGCTCGATATCTCCCCTATCGATTACAACCGGTCCGATATCGAGTGATCGTAGCCAACCGAGTTGAAATCGAGGTCGAAAGGACCCACCCTTAGACACTTCTATACAACATCGCAACCTATCCCTAATCGGAACCGTCGAGATTCGACACTATCGGCGATATAGGTTATATAGCTCGATATCTCCCCTATCGATTACAACCGGTCCGATATCGAGTGATCGTAGCCAACCGAGTTGAAATCGAGGTCGAAAGGACCCACCCTTAGACACTTCTATACAAAATCGCAACCTATCCCTAATCGGAACCGTCGAGATTCGACACTATCGGCGATATATGTTATATAGCTCGATATCTCCCCTATCGATTACAACCGGTCCGATATCGAGTGATCGTAGCCAACCGAGTTGAAATCGAGGTCGAAAGGACCCACCCTTAGACACTTCTATACAACATCGCAACCTATCCCTAATCGGAACCGTCGAGATTCGACACTATCGGCGATATAGGTTATATAGCTCGATATCTCCCCTATCGATTACAACCGGTCTGATATCGAGTGATCGTAGCCAACCGAGTTGAAATCGAGGTCGAAAGGACCCACCCTTAGACACTTCTATACAAAATCGCAACCTATCCCTAATCGGAACCGTCGAGATTCGACACTATCGGCGATATATGTTATATAGCTCGATATCTCCCCTATCGATTACAACCGGTCCGATATCGAGTGATCGTAGCCAACCGAGTTGAAATCGAGGTCGAAAGGACCCACCCTTAGACACTTCTATACAACATCGCAACCTATCCCTAATCGGAACCGTCGAGATTCGACACTATCGGCGATATATGTTATATAGCTCGATATCTCCCCTATCGATTACAACCGGTCCGATATCGAGTGATCGTAGCCAACCGAGTTGAAATCGAGGTCGAAAGGACCCACCCTTAGACACTTCTATACAACATCGCAACCTATCCCTAATCGGAACCGTCGAGATTCGACACTATCGGCGATATAGGTTATATAGCTCGATATCTCCCCTATCGATTACAACCGGTCTGATATCGAGTGATCGTAGCCAACCGAGTTGAAATCGAGGTCGAAAGGACCCACCCTTAGACACTTCTATACAAAATCGCAACCTATCCCTAATCGGAACCGTCGAGATTCGACACTATCGGCGATATAGGTTATATAGCTCGATATCTCCCCTATCGATTACAACCGGTCCGATATCGAGTGATCGTAGCCAACCGAGTTGAAATCGAGGTCGAAAGGACCCACCCTTAGACACTTCTATACAAAATCGCAACCTATCCCTAATCGGAACCGTCGAGATTCGACACTATCGGCGATATAGGTTATATAGCTCGATATCTCCCCTATCGATTACAACCGGTCTGATATCGAGTGATCGTAGCCAACCGAGTTGAAATCGAGGTCGAAAGGACCCACCCTTAGACACTTCTATACAAAATCGCAACCTATCCCTAATCGGAACCGTCGAGATTCCACACTATCGGCGATATAGGTTATATAGCTCGATATCTCCCCTATCGATTACAACCGGTCCGATATCGAGTGATCGTAGCCAACCGAGTTGAAATCGAGGTCGAAAGGACCCACCCTTAGACACTTCTATACAAAATCGCAACCTATCCCTAATCGGAACCGTCGAGATTCGACACTATCGGCGATATAGGTTATATAGCTCGATATCTCCCCTATCGATTACAACCGGTCTGATATCGAGTGATCGTAGCCAACCGAGTTGAAATCGAGGTCGAAAGGACCCACCCTTAGACACTTCTATACAAAATCGCAACCTATCCCTAATCGGAACCGTCGAGATTCGACACTATCGGCGATATAGGTTATATAGCTCGATATCTCCCCTATCGATTACAACCGGTCCGATATCGAGTGATCGTAGCCAACCGAGTTGAAATCGAGGTCGAAAGGACCCATCCTTAGACACTTCTATACAAAATCGCAACCTATCCCTAATCGGAACCGTCGAGATTCGACACTATCGGCGATATAGGTTATATAGCTCGATATCTCCCCTATCGATTACAACCGGTCTGATATCGAGTGATCGTAGCCAACCGAGTTGAAATCGAGGTCGAAAGGACCCACCCTTAGACACTTCTATACAAAATCGCAACCTATCCCTAATCGGAACCGTCGAGATTCGACACTATCGGCGATATAGGTTATATAGCTCGATATCTCCCCTATCGATTACAACCGGTCCGATATCGAGTGATCGTAGCCAACCGAGTTGAAATCGAGGTCGAAAGGACCCACCCTTAGACACTTCTATACAAAATCGCAACCTATCCCTAATCGGAACCGTCGAGATTCGACACTATCGGCGATATAGGTTATATAGCTCGATATCTCCCCTATCGATTACAACCGGTCTGATATCGAGTGATCGTAGCCAACCGAGTTGAAATCGAGGTCGAAAGGACCCACCCTTAGACACTTCTATACAAAATCGCAACCTATCCCTAATCGGAACCGTCGAGATTCGACACTATCGGCGATATATGTTATATAGCTCGATATCTCCCCTATCGATTACAACCGGTCCGATATCGAGTGATCGTAGCCAACCGAGTTGAAATCGAGGTCGAAAGGACCCACCCTTAGACACTTCTATACAACATCGCAACCTATCCCTAATCGGAACCGTCGAGATTCGACACTATCGGCGATATAGGTTATATAGCTCGATATCTCCCCTATCGATTACAACCGGTCCGATATCGAGTGATCGTAGCCAACCGAGTTGAAATCGAGGTCGAAAGGACCCACCCTTAGACACTTCTATACAAAATCGCAACCTATCCCTAATCGGAACCGTCGAGATTCGACACTATCGGCGATATATGTTATATAGCTCGATATCTCCCCTATCGATTACAACCGGTCCGATATCGAGTGATCGTAGCCAACCGAGTTGAAATCGAGGTCGAAAGGACCCACCCTTAGACACTTCTATACAACATCGCAACCTATCCCTAATCGGAACCGTCGAGATTCGACACTATCGGCGATATAGGTTATATAGCTCGATATCTCCCCTATCGATTACAACCGGTCTGATATCGAGTGATCGTAGCCAACCGAGTTGAAATCGAGGTCGAAAGGACCCACCCTTAGACACTTCTATACAAAATCGCAACCTATCCCTAATCGGAACCGTCGAGATTCGACACTATCGGCGATATATGTTATATAGCTCGATATCTCCCCTATCGATTACAACCGGTCCGATATCGAGTGATCGTAGCCAACCGAGTTGAAATCGAGGTCGAAAGGACCCACCCTTAGACACTTCTATACAACATCGCAACCTATCCCTAATCGGAACCGTCGAGATTCGACACTATCGGCGATATATGTTATATAGCTCGATATCTCCCCTATCGATTACAACCGGTCCGATATCGAGTGATCGTAGCCAACCGAGTTGAAATCGAGGTCGAAAGGACCCACCCTTAGACACTTCTATACAACATCGCAACCTATCCCTAATCGGAACCGTCGAGATTCGACACTATCGGCGATATAGGTTATATAGCTCGATATCTCCCCTATCGATTACAACCGGTCTGATATCGAGTGATCGTAGCCAACCGAGTTGAAATCGAGGTCGAAAGGACCCACCCTTAGACACTTCTATACAACATCGCAACCTATCCCTAATCGGAACCGTCGAGATTCGACACTATCGGCGATATATGTTATATAGCTCGATATCTCCCCTATCGATTACAACCGGTCCGATATCGAGTGATCGTAGCCAACCGAGTTGAAATCGAGGTCGAAAGGACCCACCCTTAGACACTTCTATACAACATCGCAACCTATCCCTAATCGGAACCGTCGAGATTCGACACTATCGGCGATATAGGTTATATAGCTCGATATCTCCCCTATCGATTACAACCAGTCTGATATCGAGTGATCGTAGCCAACCGAGTTGAAATCGAGGTCGAAAGGACCCACCCTTAGACACTTCTATACAAAATCGCAACCTATCCCTAATCGGAACCGTCGAGATTCGACACTATCGGCGATATAGGTTTTATAGCTCGATATCTCCCCTATCGATTACAACCGGTCCGATATCGAGTGATCGTAGCCAACCGAGTTGAAATCGAGGTCGAAAGGACCCACCCTTAGACACTTCTATACAAAATCGCAACCTATCCCTAATCGGAACCGTCGAGATTCGACACTATCGGCGATATAGGTTATATAGCTCGATATCTCCCCTATCGATTACAACCGGTCTGATATCGAGTGATCGTAGCCAACCGAGTTGAAATCGAGGTCGAAAGGACCCACCCTTAGACACTTCTATACAAAATCGCAACCTATCCCTAATCGGAACCGTCGAGATTCGACACTATCGGCGATATAGGTTATATAGCTCGATATCTCCCCTATCGATTACAACCGGTCCGATATCGAGTGATCGTAGCCAACCGAGTTGAAATCGAGGTCGAAAGGACCCACCCTTAGACACTTCTATACAAAATCGCAACCTATCCCTAATCGGAACCGTCGAGATTCGACACTATCGGCGATATAGGTTATATAGCTCGATATCTCCCCTATCGATTACAACCGGTCTGATATCGAGTGATCGTAGCCAACCGAGTTGAAATCGAGGTCGAAAGGACCCACCCTTAGACACTTCTATACAAAATCGCAACCTATCCCTAATCGGAACCGTCGAGATTCGACACTATCGGCGATATAGGTTATATAGCTCGATATCTCCCCTATCGATTACAACCGGTCCGATATCGAGTGATCGTAGCCAACCGAGTTGAAATCGAGGTCGAAAGGACCCATCCTTAGACACTTCTATACAAAATCGCAACCTATCCCTAATCGGAACCGTCGAGATTCGACACTATCGGCGATATAGGTTATATAGCTCGATATCTCCCCTATCGATTACAACCGGTCTGATATCGAGTGATCGTAGCCAACCGAGTTGAAATCGAGGTCGAAAGGACCCACCCTTAGACACTTCTATACAAAATCGCAACCTATCCCTAATCGGAACCGTCGAGATTCGACACTATCGGCGATATAGGTTATATAGCTCGATATCTCCCCTATCGATTACAACCGGTCCGATATCGAGTGATCGTAGCCAACCGAGTTGAAATCGAGGTCGAAAGGACCCACCCTTAGACACTTCTATACAAAATCGCAACCTATCCCTAATCGGAACCGTCGAGATTCGACACTATCGGCGATATAGGTTATATAGCTCGATATCTCCCCTATCGATTACAACCGGTCTGATATCGAGTGATCGTAGCCAACCGAGTTGAAATCGAGGTCGAAAGGACCCACCCTTAGACACTTCTATACAAAATCGCAACCTATCCCTAATCGGAACCGTCGAGATTCGACACTATCGGCGATATATGTTATATAGCTCGATATCTCCCCTATCGATTACAACCGGTCCGATATCGAGTGATCGTAGCCAACCGAGTTGAAATCGAGGTCGAAAGGACCCACCCTTAGACACTTCTATACAACATCGCAACCTATCCCTAATCGGAACCGTCGAGATTCGACACTATCGGCGATATAGGTTATATAGCTCGATATCTCCCCTATCGATTACAACCGGTCCGATATCGAGTGATCGTAGCCAACCGAGTTGAAATCGAGGTCGAAAGGACCCACCCTTAGACACTTCTATACAAAATCGCAACCTATCCCTAATCGGAACCGTCGAGATTCGACACTATCGGCGATATATGTTATATAGCTCGATATCTCCCCTATCGATTACAACCGGTCCGATATCGAGTGATCGTAGCCAACCGAGTTGAAATCGAGGTCGAAAGGACCCACCCTTAGACACTTCTATACAACATCGCAACCTATCCCTAATCGGAACCGTCGAGATTCGACACTATCGGCGATATAGGTTATATAGCTCGATATCTCCCCTATCGATTACAACCGGTCTGATATCGAGTGATCGTAGCCAACCGAGTTGAAATCGAGGTCGAAAGGACCCACCCTTAGACACTTCTATACAAAATCGCAACCTATCCCTAATCGGAACCGTCGAGATTCGACACTATCGGCGATATATGTTATATAGCTCGATATCTCCCCTATCGATTACAACCGGTCCGATATCGAGTGATCGTAGCCAACCGAGTTGAAATCGAGGTCGAAAGGACCCACCCTTAGACACTTCTATACAACATCGCAACCTATCCCTAATCGGAACCGTCGAGATTCGACACTATCGGCGATATATGTTATATAGCTCGATATCTCCCCTATCGATTACAACCGGTCCGATATCGAGTGATCGTAGCCAACCGAGTTGAAATCGAGGTCGAAAGGACCCACCCTTAGACACTTCTATACAACATCGCAACCTATCCCTAATCGGAACCGTCGAGATTCGACACTATCGGCGATATAGGTTATATAGCTCGATATCTCCCCTATCGATTACAACCGGTCTGATATCGAGTGATCGTAGCCAACCGAGTTGAAATCGAGGTCGAAAGGACCCACCCTTAGACACTTCTATACAACATCGCAACCTATCCCTAATCGGAACCGTCGAGATTCGACACTATCGGCGATATATGTTATATAGCTCGATATCTCCCCTATCGATTACAACCGGTCCGATATCGAGTGATCGTAGCCAACCGAGTTGAAATCGAGGTCGAAAGGACCCACCCTTAGACACTTCTATACAACATCGCAACCTATCCCTAATCGGAACCGTCGAGATTCGACACTATCGGCGATATAGGTTATATAGCTCGATATCTCCCCTATCGATTACAACCGGTCTGATATCGAGTGATCGTAGCCAACCGAGTTGAAATCGAGGTCGAAAGGACCCACCCTTAGACACTTCTATACAAAATCGCAACCTATCCCTAATCGGAACCGTCGAGATTCGACACTATCGGCGATATAGGTTATATAGCTCGATATCTCCCCTATCGATTACAACCGGTCCGATATCGAGTGATCGTAGCCAACCGAGTTGAAATCGAGGTCGAAAGGACCCACCCTTAGACACTTCTATACAAAATCGCAACCTATCCCTAATCGGAACCGTCGAGATTCGACACTATCGGCGATATAGGTTATATAGCTCGATATCTCCCCTATCGATTACAACCGGTCTGATATCGAGTGATCGTAGCCAACCGAGTTGAAATCGAGGTCGAAAGGACCCACCCTTAGACACTTCTATACAAAATCGCAACCTATCCCTAATCGGAACCGTCGAGATTCGACACTATCGGCGATATAGGTTATATAGCTCGATATCTCCCCTATCGATTACAACCGGTCCGATATCGAGTGACCGTAGCCAACCGAGTTGAAATCGAGGTCGAAAGGACCCACCCTTAGACACTTCTATACAAAATCGCAACCTATCCCTAATCGGAACCGTCGAGATTCGACACTATCGGCGATATAGGTTATATAGCTCGATATCTCCCCTATCGATTACAACCGGTCTGATATCGAGTGATCGTAGCCAACCGAGTTGAAATCGAGGTCGAAAGGACCCACCCTTAGACACTTCTATACAAAATCGCAACCTATCCCTAATCGGAACCGTCGAGATTCGACACTATCGGCGATATAGGTTATATAGCTCGATATCTCCCCTATCGATTACAACCGGTCCGATATCGAGTGATCGTAGCCAACCGAGTTGAAATCGAGGTCGAAAGGACCCATCCTTAGACACTTCTATACAAAATCGCAACCTATCCCTAATCGGAACCGTCGAGATTCGACACTATCGGCGATATAGGTTATATAGCTCGATATCTCCCCTATCGATTACAACCGGTCTGATATCGAGTGATCGTAGCCAACCGAGTTGAAATCGAGGTCGAAAGGACCCACCCTTAGACACTTCTATACAAAATCGCAACCTATCCCTAATCGGAACCGTCGAGATTCGACACTATCGGCGATATAGGTTATATAGCTCGATATCTCCCCTATCGATTACAACCGGTCCGATATCGAGTGATCGTAGCCAACCGAGTTGAAATCGAGGTCGAAAGGACCCACCCTTAGACACTTCTATACAAAATCGCAACCTATCCCTAATCGGAACCGTCGAGATTCGACACTATCGGCGATATAGGTTATATAGCTCGATATCTCCCCTATCGATTACAACCGGTCTGATATCGAGTGATCGTAGCCAACCGAGTTGAAATCGAGGTCGAAAGGACCCACCCTTAGACACTTCTATACAAAATCGCAACCTATCCCTAATCGGAACCGTCGAGATTCGACACTATCGGCGATATATGTTATATAGCTCGATATCTCCCCTATCGATTACAACCGGTCCGATATCGAGTGATCGTAGCCAACCGAGTTGAAATCGAGGTCGAAAGGACCCACCCTTAGACACTTCTATACAACATCGCAACCTATCCCTAATCGGAACCGTCGAGATTCGACACTATCGGCGATATAGGTTATATAGCTCGATATCTCCCCTATCGATTACAACCGGTCCGATATCGAGTGATCGTAGCCAACCGAGTTGAAATCGAGGTCGAAAGGACCCACCCTTAGACACTTCTATACAAAATCGCAACCTATCCCTAATCGGAACCGTCGAGATTCGACACTATCGGCGATATATGTTATATAGCTCGATATCTCCCCTATCGATTACAACCGGTCCGATATCGAGTGATCGTAGCCAACCGAGTTGAAATCGAGGTCGAAAGGACCCACCCTTAGACACTTCTATACAACATCGCAACCTATCCCTAATCGGAACCGTCGAGATTCGACACTATCGGCGATATAGGTTATATAGCTCGATATCTCCCCTATCGATTACAACCGGTCTGATATCGAGTGATCGTAGCCAACCGAGTTGAAATCGAGGTCGAAAGGACCCACCCTTAGACACTTCTATACAAAATCGCAACCTATCCCTAATCGGAACCGTCGAGATTCGACACTATCGGCGATATATGTTATATAGCTCGATATCTCCCCTATCGATTACAACCGGTCCGATATCGAGTGATCGTAGCCAACCGAGTTGAAATCGAGGTCGAAAGGACCCACCCTTAGACACTTCTATACAACATCGCAACCTATCCCTAATCGGAACCGTCGAGATTCGACACTATCGGCGATATATGTTATATAGCTCGATATCTCCCCTATCGATTACAACCGGTCCGATATCGAGTGATCGTAGCCAACCGAGTTGAAATCGAGGTCGAAAGGACCCACCCTTAGACACTTCTATACAACATCGCAACCTATCCCTAATCGGAACCGTCGAGATTCGACACTATCGGCGATATAGGTTATATAGCTCGATATCTCCCCTATCGATTACAACCGGTTATATCGATTACAACCGATTACAACCGGTCTGATATCGAGTGATCGTAGCCAACCGAGTTGAAATCGAGGTCGAAAGGACCCACCCTTAGACACTTCTATACAAAATCGCAACCTATCCCTAATCGGAACCGTCGAGATTCGACACTATCGGCGATATATGTTATATAGCTCGATATCTCCCCTATCGATTACAACCGGTCCGATATCGAGTGATCGTAGCCAACCGAGTTGAAATCGAGGTCGAAAGGACCCACCCTTAGACACTTCTATACAACATCGCAACCTATCCCTAATCGGAACCGTCGAGATTCGACACTATCGGCGATATAGGTTATATAGCTCGATATCTCCCCTATCGATTACAACCGGTCTGATATCGAGTGATCGTAGCCAACCGAGTTGAAATCGAGGTCGAAAGGACCCACCCTTAGACACTTCTATACAAAATCGCAACCTATCCCTAATCGGAACCGTCGAGATTCGACACTATCGGCGATATATGTTATATAGCTCGATATCTCCCCTATCGATTACAACCGGTCCGATATCGAGTGATCGTAGCCAACCGAGTTGAAATCGAGGTCGAAAGGACCCACCCTTAGACACTTCTATACAACATCGCAACCTATCCCTAATCGGAACCGTCGAGATTCGACACTATCGGCGATATATGTTATATAGCTCGATATCTCCCCTATCGATTACAACCGGTCCGATATCGAGTGATCGTAGCCAACCGAGTTGAAATCGAGGTCGAAAGGACCCACCCTTAGACACTTCTATACAACATCGCAACCTATCCCTAATCGGAACCGTCGAGATTCGACACTATCGGCGATATAGGTTATATAGCTCGATATCTCCCCTATCGATTACAACCGGTCTGATATCGAGTGATCGTAGCCAACCGAGTTGAAATCGAGGTCGAAAGGACCCACCCTTAGACACTTCTATACAAAATCGCAACCTATCCCTAATCGGAACCGTCGAGATTCGACACTATCGGCGATATATGTTATATAGCTCGATATCTCCCCTATCGATTACAACCGGTCCGATATCGAGTGATCGTAGCCAACCGAGTTGAAATCGAGGTCGAAAGGACCCACCCTTAGACACTTCTATACAACATCGCAACCTATCCCTAATCGGAACCGTCGAGATTCGACACTATCGGCGATATATGTTATATAGCTCGATATCTCCCCTATCGATTACAACCGGTCCGATATCGAGTGATCGTAGCCAACCGAGTTGAAATCGAGGTCGAAAGGACCCACCCTTAGACACTTCTATACAACATCGCAACCTATCCCTAATCGGAACCGTCGAGATTCGACACTATCGGCGATATAGGTTATATAGCTCGATATCTCCCCTATCGATTACAACCGGTCTGATATCGAGTGATCGTAGCCAACCGAGTTGAAATCGAGGTCGAAAGGACCCACCCTTAGACACTTCTATACAACATCGCAACCTATCCCTAATCGGAACCGTCGAGATTCGACACTATCGGCGATATATGTTATATAGCTCGATATCTCCCCTATCGATTACAACCGGTCCGATATCGAGTGATCGTAGCCAACCGAGTTGAAATCGAGGTCGAAAGGACCCACCCTTAGACACTTCTATACAACATCGCAACCTATCCCTAATCGGAACCGTCGAGATTCGACACTATCGGCGATATAGGTTATATAGCTCGATATCTCCCCTATCGATTACAACCAGTCTGATATCGAGTGATCGTAGCCAACCGAGTTGAAATCGAGGTCGAAAGGACCCACCCTTAGACACTTCTATACAAAATCGCAACCTATCCCTAATCGGAACCGTCGAGATTCGACACTATCGGCGATATAGGTTTTATAGCTCGATATCTCCCCTATCGATTACAACCGGTCCGATATCGAGTGATCGTAGCCAACCGAGTTGAAATCGAGGTCGAAAGGACCCACCCTTAGACACTTCTATACAAAATCGCAACCTATCCCTAATCGGAACCGTCGAGATTCGACACTATCGGCGATATAGGTTATATAGCTCGATATCTCCCCTATCGATTACAACCGGTCTGATATCGAGTGATCGTAGCCAACCGAGTTGAAATCGAGGTCGAAAGGACCCACCCTTAGACACTTCTATACAAAATCGCAACCTATCCCTAATCGGAACCGTCGAGATTCGACACTATCGGCGATATAGGTTATATAGCTCGATATCTCCCCTATCGATTACAACCGGTCCGATATCGAGTGATCGTAGCCAACCGAGTTGAAATCGAGGTCGAAAGGACCCACCCTTAGACACTTCTATACAAAATCGCAACCTATCCCTAATCGGAACCGTCGAGATTCGACACTATCGGCGATATAGGTTATATAGCTCGATATCTCCCCTATCGATTACAACCGGTCTGATATCGAGTGATCGTAGCCAACCGAGTTGAAATCGAGGTCGAAAGGACCCACCCTTAGACACTTCTATACAAAATCGCAACCTATCCCTAATCGGAACCGTCGAGATTCGACACTATCGGCGATATAGGTTATATAGCTCGATATCTCCCCTATCGATTACAACCGGTCCGATATCGAGTGATCGTAGCCAACCGAGTTGAAATCGAGGTCGAAAGGACCCATCCTTAGACACTTCTATACAAAATCGCAACCTATCCCTAATCGGAACCGTCGAGATTCGACACTATCGGCGATATAGGTTATATAGCTCGATATCTCCCCTATCGATTACAACCGGTCTGATATCGAGTGATCGTAGCCAACCGAGTTGAAATCGAGGTCGAAAGGACCCACCCTTAGACACTTCTATACAAAATCGCAACCTATCCCTAATCGGAACCGTCGAGATTCGACACTATCGGCGATATAGGTTATATAGCTCGATATCTCCCCTATCGATTACAACCGGTCCGATATCGAGTGATCGTAGCCAACCGAGTTGAAATCGAGGTCGAAAGGACCCACCCTTAGACACTTCTATACAAAATCGCAACCTATCCCTAATCGGAACCGTCGAGATTCGACACTATCGGCGATATAGGTTATATAGCTCGATATCTCCCCTATCGATTACAACCGGTCTGATATCGAGTGATCGTAGCCAACCGAGTTGAAATCGAGGTCGAAAGGACCCACCCTTAGACACTTCTATACAAAATCGCAACCTATCCCTAATCGGAACCGTCGAGATTCGACACTATCGGCGATATATGTTATATAGCTCGATATCTCCCCTATCGATTACAACCGGTCCGATATCGAGTGATCGTAGCCAACCGAGTTGAAATCGAGGTCGAAAGGACCCACCCTTAGACACTTCTATACAACATCGCAACCTATCCCTAATCGGAACCGTCGAGATTCGACACTATCGGCGATATAGGTTATATAGCTCGATATCTCCCCTATCGATTACAAGCGGTCCGATATCGAGTGATCGTAGCCAACCGAGTTGAAATCGAGGTCGAAAGGACCCACCCTTAGACACTTCTATACAAAATCGCAACCTATCCCTAATCGGAACCGTCGAGATTCGACACTATCGGCGATATATGTTATATAGCTCGATATCTCCCCTATCGATTACAACCGGTCCGATATCGAGTGATCGTAGCCAACCGAGTTGAAATCGAGGTCGAAAGGACCCACCCTTAGACACTTCTATACAACATCGCAACCTATCCCTAATCGGAACCGTCGAGATTCGACACTATCGGCGATATAGGTTATATAGCTCGATATCTCCCCTATCGATTACAACCGGTCTGATATCGAGTGATCGTAGCCAACCGAGTTGAAATCGAGGTCGAAAGGACCCACCCTTAGACACTTCTATACAAAATCGCAACCTATCCCTAATCGGAACCGTCGAGATTCGACACTATCGGCGATATATGTTATATAGCTCGATATCTCCCCTATCGATTACAACCGGTCCGATATCGAGTGATCGTAGCCAACCGAGTTGAAATCGAGGTCGAAAGGACCCACCCTTAGACACTTCTATACAACATCGCAACCTATCCCTAATCGGAACCGTCGAGATTCGACACTATCGGCGATATATGTTATATAGCTCGATATCTCCCCTATCGATTACAACCGGTCCGATATCGAGTGATCGTAGCCAACCGAGTTGAAATCGAGGTCGAAAGGACCCACCCTTAGACACTTCTATACAACATCGCAACCTATCCCTAATCGGAACCGTCGAGATTCGACACTATCGGCGATATAGGTTATATAGCTCGATATCTCCCCTATCGATTACAACCGGTCTGATATCGAGTGATCGTAGCCAACCGAGTTGAAATCGAGGTCGAAAGGACCCACCCTTAGACACTTCTATACAACATCGCAACCTATCCCTAATCGGAACCGTCGAGATTCGACACTATCGGCGATATATGTTATATAGCTCGATATCTCCCCTATCGATTACAACCGGTCCGATATCGAGTGATCGTAGCCAACCGAGTTGAAATCGAGGTCGAAAGGACCCACCCTTAGACACTTCTATACAACATCGCAACCTATCCCTAATCGGAACCGTCGAGATTCGACACTATCGGCGATATAGGTTATATAGCTCGATATCTCCCCTATCGATTACAACCGGTCTGATATCGAGTGATCGTAGCCAACCGAGTTGAAATCGAGGTCGAAAGGACCCACCCTTAGACACTTCTATACAAAATCGCAACCTATCCCTAATCGGAACCGTCGAGATTCGACACTATCGGCGATATAGGTTATATAGCTCGATATCTCCCCTATCGATTACAACCGGTCCGATATCGAGTGATCGTAGCCAACCGAGTTGAAATCGAGGTCGAAAGGACCCACCCTTAGACACTTCTATACAAAATCGCAACCTATCCCTAATCGGAACCGTCGAGATTCGACACTATCGGCGATATAGGTTATATAGCTCGATATCTCCCCTATCGATTACAACCGGTCTGATATCGAGTGATCGTAGCCAACCGAGTTGAAATCGAGGTCGAAAGGACCCACCCTTAGACACTTCTATACAAAATCGCAACCTATCCCTAATCGGAACCGTCGAGATTCGACACTATCGGCGATATAGGTTATATAGCTCGATATCTCCCCTATCGATTACAACCGGTCCGATATCGAGTGATCGTAGCCAACCGAGTTGAAATCGAGGTCGAAAGGACCCACCCTTAGACACTTCTATACAAAATCGCAACCTATCCCTAATCGGAACCGTCGAGATTCGACACTATCGGCGATATAGGTTATATAGCTCGATATCTCCCCTATCGATTACAACCGGTCTGATATCGAGTGATCGTAGCCAACCGAGTTGAAATCGAGGTCGAAAGGACCCACCCTTAGACACTTCTATACAAAATCGCAACCTATCCCTAATCGGAACCGTCGAGATTCGACACTATCGGCGATATAGGTTATATAGCTCGATATCTCCCCTATCGATTACAACCGGTCCGATATCGAGTGATCGTAGCCAACCGAGTTGAAATCGAGGTCGAAAGGACCCATCCTTAGACACTTCTATACAAAATCGCAACCTATCCCTAATCGGAACCGTCGAGATTCGACACTATCGGCGATATAGGTTATATAGCTCGATATCTCCCCTATCGATTACAACCGGTCTGATATCGAGTGATCGTAGCCAACCGAGTTGAAATCGAGGTCGAAAGGACCCACCCTTAGACACTTCTATACAAAATCGCAACCTATCCCTAATCGGAACCGTCGAGATTCGACACTATCGGCGATATAGGTTATATAGCTCGATATCTCCCCTATCGATTACAACCGGTCCGATATCGAGTGATCGTAGCCAACCGAGTTGAAATCGAGGTCGAAAGGACCCACCCTTAGACACTTCTATACAAAATCGCAACCTATCCCTAATCGGAACCGTCGAGATTCGACACTATCGGCGATATAGGTTATATAGCTCGATATCTCCCCTATCGATTACAACCGGTCTGATATCGAGTGATCGTAGCCAACCGAGTTGAAATCGAGGTCGAAAGGACCCACCCTTAGACACTTCTATACAAAATCGCAACCTATCCCTAATCGGAACCGTCGAGATTCGACACTATCGGCGATATATGTTATATAGCTCGATATCTCCCCTATCGATTACAACCGGTCCGATATCGAGTGATCGTAGCCAACCGAGTTGAAATCGAGGTCGAAAGGACCCACCCTTAGACACTTCTATACAACATCGCAACCTATCCCTAATCGGAACCGTCGAGATTCGACACTATCGGCGATATAGGTTATATAGCTCGATATCTCCCCTATCGATTACAACCGGTCCGATATCGAGTGATCGTAGCCAACCGAGTTGAAATCGAGGTCGAAAGGACCCACCCTTAGACACTTCTATACAAAATCGCAACCTATCCCTAATCGGAACCGTCGAGATTCGACACTATCGGCGATATATGTTATATAGCTCGATATCTCCCCTATCGATTACAACCGGTCCGATATCGAGTGATCGTAGCCAACCGAGTTGAAATCGAGGTCGAAAGGACCCACCCTTAGACACTTCTATACAACATCGCAACCTATCCCTAATCGGAACCGTCGAGATTCGACACTATCGGCGATATAGGTTATATAGCTCGATATCTCCCCTATCGATTACAACCGGTCCGATATCGAGTGATCGTAGCCAACCGAGTTGAAATCGAGGTCGAAAGGACCCACCCTTAGACACTTCTATACAAAATCGCAACCTATCCCTAATCGGAACCGTCGAGATTCGACACTATCGGCGATATAGGTTATATAGCTCGATATCTCCCCTATCGATTACAACCGGTCTGATATCGAGTGATCGTAGCCAACCGAGTTGAAATCGAGGTCGAAAGGACCCACCCTTAGACACTTCTATACAAAATCGCAACCTATCCCTAATCGGAACCGTCGAGATTCGACACTATCGGCGATATATGTTATATAGCTCGATATCTCCCCTATCGATTTCAACCGGTCCGATATCGAGTGATCGTAGCCAACCGAGTTGAAATCGAGGTCGAAAGGACCCACCCTTAGACACTTCTATACAACATCGCAACCTATCCCTAATCGGAACCGTCGAGATTCGACACTATCGGCGATATAGGTTATATAGCTCGATATCTCCCCTATCGATTACAACCGGTCCGATATCGAGTGATCGTAGCCAACCGAGTTGAAATCGAGGTCGAAAGGACCCACCCTTAGACACTTCTATACAAAATCGCAACCTATCCCTAATCGGAACCGTCGAGATTCGACACTATCGGCGATATATGTTATATAGCTCGATATCTCCCCTATCGATTACAACCGGTCCGATATCGAGTGATCGTAGCCAACCGAGTTGAAATCGAGGTCGAAAGGACCCACCCTTAGACACTTCTATACAACATCGCAACCTATCCCTAATCGGAACCGTCGAGATTCGACACTATCGGCGATATAGGTTATATAGCTCGATATCTCCCCTATCGATTACAACCGGTCTGATATCGAGTGATCGTAGCCAACCGAGTTGAAATCGAGGTCGAAAGGACCCACCCTTAGACACTTCTATACAAAATCGCAACCTATCCCTAATCGGAACCGTCGAGATTCGACACTATCGGCGATATATGTTATATAGCTCGATATCTCCCCTATCGATTACAACCGGTCCGATATCGAGTGATCGTAGCCAACCGAGTTGAAATCGAGGTCGAAAGGACCCACCCTTAGACACTTCTATACAACATCGCAACCTATCCCTAATCGGAACCGTCGAGATTCGACACTATCGGCGATATATGTTATATAGCTCGATATCTCCCCTATCGATTACAACCGGTCCGATATCGAGTGATCGTAGCCAACCGAGTTGAAATCGAGGTCGAAAGGACCCACCCTTAGACACTTCTATACAACATCGCAACCTATCCCTAATCGGAACCGTCGAGATTCGACACTATCGGCGATATAGGTTATATAGCTCGATATCTCCCCTATCGATTACAACCGGTCTGATATCGAGTGATCGTAGCCAACCGAGTTGAAATCGAGGTCGAAAGGACCCACCCTTAGACACTTCTATACAAAATCGCAACCTATCCCTAATCGGAACCGTCGAGATTCGACACTATCGGCGATATATGTTATATAGCTCGATATCTCCCCTATCGATTACAACCGGTCCGATATCGAGTGATCGTAGCCAACCGAGTTGAAATCGAGGTCGAAAGGACCCACCCTTAGACACTTCTATACAACATCGCAACCTATCCCTAATCGGAACCGTCGAGATTCGACACTATCGGCGATATAGGTTATATAGCTCGATATCTCCCCTATCGATTACAACCGGTCTGATATCGAGTGATCGTAGCCAACCGAGTTGAAATCGAGGTCGAAAGGACCCACCCTTAGACACTTCTATACAAAATCGCAACCTATCCCTAATCGGAACCGTCGAGATTCGACACTATCGGCGATATATGTTATATAGCTCGATATCTCCCCTATCGATTACAACCGGTCCGATATCGAGTGATCGTAGCCAACCGAGTTGAAATCGAGGTCGAAAGGACCCACCCTTAGACACTTCTATACAACATCGCAACCTATCCCTAATCGGAACCGTCGAGATTCGACACTATCGGCGATATATGTTATATAGCTCGATATCTCCCCTATCGATTACAACCGGTCCGATATCGAGTGATCGTAGCCAACCGAGTTGAAATCGAGGTCGAAAGGACCCACCCTTAGACACTTCTATACAACATCGCAACCTATCCCTAATCGGAACCGTCGAGATTCGACACTATCGGCGATATAGGTTATATAGCTCGATATCTCCCCTATCGATTACAACCGGTCTGATATCGAGTGATCGTAGCCAACCGAGTTGAAATCGAATCAACATCCTCCTGTTGGATCCGTCGCCTTTGCTTATCAGGCACATAATTTTCAACAGGGAGTGTTATATAGGCCGGATACTATGCTTTTCCGAACCGAAACTGATTATCACGAAATGTGGAAAATGTTTTGCATATCAAAATGGAATTTGTATTTGTAATTGAATTCTTTATATACTCTTTCATTTAATTCGGCCTTTCTGTCTGGTTTCTGCAGCTTACGCTTGTTACTTTTTTTCTTTTGCTCTGCTTAAAAATACCCTAACATGGGATTATTTCTCGCTCTACTTTTGAGGATGCCGAAGGCCAATATGCATAAAATATTTGTTTGTTATTCACAAATGGATCGAAAATACACTTAGTTATTTCCCTTGGGTTTTAAGTTTTGTTAATTTAAATATAATTATAAAAGAAATACAAATATTTTATATTAATTTGGATGAGAAAAACTATATGATTATTCAAACTTTATGCAAATTTATTTCGTGCTGAAACCTCGTAATACATTTAAAGGTTAACATTGTTAAAATGCCCATACATAAATTTCTTAAAATATAATCTAAAACATTTTTTTTCTTCAATGTTACAAATGAATTATGTACATTTAATATTTGCTGAAGATTTATTTTGATATTTTACATGCACCATTACTTGACACTTGAGTTTAATCTCCGAATTTAAAATAGAGTTAGCACTTCTTATTGCAATATTGTTGTTTTGAGTCTGTAATTTGCACAGATTTTTTTAAGGTGCGTGTAGTGAATATGAAGGAAACTAGGCGCAAATATATTTTGAAATGAGTGTATTTGGCAATACAAATGTTCTAATAAAACATATGTATATATTTTGGGGTCTTCAAATTAAATGCTATTAAAAATGACCTACGAGGACAGCCTTTCTTTTCAAATAATTTCTTCTGAATAGTTTCATTTCTCAGCTGAATAATTGTCTTTTAGGGGAGGGGAATTTTGATTATAGATGCCATAATTTTCGACTTTTCATTGGATAAAATCTGTTTCAATCAGCTTTTCTAACAATCACCGAGGAAAGCATATTGCCTCTAGGAAGGAATATTCCTTTATCAGCAAAAACAAACAAAAAGGTAATTTTAGGGGGGAATAAGTATATACTGATATTTCCGGGGAAATATGAGAAGGGGAAATACTAGTATGTAACACTTGCAATAAGACACTGGTCAAACATTTGGGGACGGCGAGAGGGACGGACGAACAGACGGATGGATGGACGAACGGAGCCGAACACTATATGCCCCTTACTTTCATAGATGGAGCATAAAAACAACAATTTCTATGTTCGTTAGAAACATATTTTACAAAAAAAATATGGACCGAGAAGGATTTGTTCGTAGTCGTCGTAGTTGAAACAATAATGTTGGAATATAGAATAATGAATATGTTCTGTTTGAATAGGTTAAAGTGAGTGAGTGAGTGAGTTGGTGTTTTACGCCCGTGCAACGCTATATAGGTTATTTACAGGCGATGAACATGAAAAGGATGATAAAATGAACATGAAATAGGTTAAAGTGTACCATATTCGAATTAAAGAAAACAGAATAATAAAATGACAGAGGCACATCTTTAATACGAATAGTAAATTAGTAAATTACTATATCTAGGTCCAGCTATACTTTTTAAAAATTCGAATGTCGAATAATTAGCTAGCTCCTTATTCGACAAGGATCAAATGTGGAATGTCGAATAAGTACAAAATCTGAATGTCGAATAAGTAACGATTTCCTAATTCAAAATCTGAATAATGTCGAATAAGTAACGATTTCCTAATTCAAAATCTGAATATCGAATAAGTAACAATTTCCTAATTCAAAATCTGAATGTCGAATAAGTAGCTAGTTCCTTATTCGATTGTTAAAGGCATATCTTAAAATAAGGATCGAAATATGGAATGTCGAATAAGTAACCATTTCCTTATTCAAAATTTGAATGTCAAATAAGTAACTGGTTACTTATTCGACATTTGAATGTCGAATAAGGAATAAGGAATAAGTAACCAACTTGACCGTTCTTATTATTACCCTGTACT
>CAXARO010000088.1:0-202097 GCA_963971305.1 Arcuatula senhousia | reverse complement strand
ACCTTTTTACGTGATTTTTTAAAAACATTCTAAGCTTCCTCAAAAGGATGGTAACGAGATGTGGAATAAGTTTACACGAAAACAAACCTACATAATAAGCGTCAACGGATGTAGATCTTAAGATTTTTTGTAGGAGCGTCTCTGACTAGTTAACCTAAGATATACTAAATGGGGTTTACTTTCGTTTCAGGTTATCATCGATATCAACGGGCAAAGTTGAACCAAATTTCGGATGAAAATTGAAAGTGTGTTGAAATAAAAATCGATTAGATTTTTTAAATGAGCTTTATTTTTGCTCCGAAACTAACTCTTAGTTTTCAATCTCTCATTACTTTTTATCTATTTCGCCTTTAAATTTTGGGAATTGTTTAATATCTTCCTTGGCAGTAAGCTTACCCTACAAAATGTATTCATTCTATCGCAATTCTTAATGATTGCATTTATGAAATTTTGATTTGAATAAAGTATTGGAATTTTGAATTTAGAAATAACTGATAATTAGATATTATTTTATTTCCAAATATGAATCGTTTATATTGTAAAACTTCAAGCCCTTGAAACGATCTGAACAAAAGATGTGCATTTCATGGGGTTGTATAGTAAAAAAGACTCTGCGTAGTGCCCGTTTATGTAACATACACAGAATACGGAAAGTAGTGATCCATGGAGTCCGAGCACTTTTCGCGGAGTTTGGTATAGATGTGCAATAACCTGATATCCTGTTCAATATTCTAAGCGGCATTGGCTTCCGACCGACGTAGAAACTATGAAGTTATTAAGAATTTTACCCAGGATCCCAGGTTACTTTTTGGTACTTTTTATTGGAGACCAGAATCAATAGAGGTCATTGTAAAAAGGTCCAAAAAGACTAAGGCCGTGATTAGTGTACCAACCATGATGCTCGGACGGGAACTGGAACTGTGAGAGATCTTATCGTTTGCTTTAAAGAGTGCTATTTGGTCATTGAAATTATGGTACATCTCAAGACAAAACAAGCGTAAGATTGGAGATGCAACTTAAGGCTCACATGTTAAAACAAAAAATAACACACTCCTTTGTGTTAAAGAATTTACATCAATTTTCTTATTTCCATTTTCGTTCGATACAGCCAGTACAACAATGTCCATCATCGAATGGAGCTTCACATCCAAAACATGGAAAATCTGTAAAAGGGTTTCTGATTGGACAGTTCTTAGGAAGCGTACAACCAATAGCTGATAAAATAAATATTGAATAGTTAGAAGAATGAAGTGTAAATAGGCTCTCTGTTTGGACAGTTCTTAGGCAGCGTACAACCAATTAGTGTTAAGATGAATAAATAATCAGATCCTATATAAAGTTTGTGAAAGGATTTGAGTGATGATCATTTTTTTTCTTATCAAATGCTCATATTTGATCTAGATGTAAATAAAAAGTGACAGATTTAAATAGAAGTACATGCCATCAATTGTCGTGCACTTCAACTCCATATCTCTACATATCCAAACTCATGATACATGATTGATTGAATGATTTTTGTTTGCTTACTGTCCTGTCGGCGATATATCAGACACAAACAAGTTGCAATATATACTAGTAACACAGGCTTAATATAAAGGAGTTCCAACATACTTACCCGCCTGTTTTACTGAAATAAGACAAAACATCAATTTATCATGACAATGTTAAATTGTAATTTTCAACAAGATCTGAGAACATGACACAAATTTGGTTACAGGAAGCCACGACAGTCAATCAGGATCTAATTCGAACTCTTGAGCACCTGAGTTCACGTTTGTTTTTTTGTTTTTTGTTTTTTGTTTTGTTTTTTTTTTTTTTTTCTACATCCGAAATGGTACTCCTTAAAAGATATTTGCTACTTTACAAGATATATCTTTTAAAAATTGAGGCTATGAGTTAAGTTGCAGCAATTTAGACGGCAATGTTTTCACGACAATCTCTCACTGCATCAGAATTGCATCATAAACAATACAAAAAGCACTAAATTACATAATCTGCATGTTGTAGTGCTACTTTCAAATGTTTAGAACTAAAACTTTGAAAGAAGAGTCTGACCGAAAATTTGCACATACTTTGAGATAATTTTACTTTTATATGTACATAGAGTAATAAAATGTATTCAATTAACTATAAAACTTACATCCCATTGCTCTTTTCACTGCAAGTAATAAACAAAAAATTCAATAATGCATCAAAACATCGTAGGTGTGACGGAGGGGCCTAGAAATTGTCTCCGTCTGTCAAACTCTTGTTGGTGCTACTTCTTTGAGCCAGCCCAGCGGATTTTTGCTGAAATTTTGTATGATGTTTTTTTTTTTTTTTTTCTGTCGCGTACACTTATTCCACATCTCTTTATCGTCTATTTGATATTTTTATTACGCAACGGAATTTTTGGTTCAACAAAACTAATAATAATGGGAGTTCTGTTCTTTTTCATTATTTTGACATAGGAATAGTTTATGGGCTCCATTGAGCCACTCATTTGGCATTTTGCTGAATTTTTGTAGGATTGTTTTTCATGATTTGTAGTTGACCAAACCGAAAGCCATTTTGATTTGACAACGTTTTTGGAGTTGGGTGACTTTTTCGGGTCATATCTAAGCATAAGCTCCCCTGAAACAGTTTAGCATATTTTATTTACATTTTGTAGAATGATGTACTGCTCCAATCTACAAAGTAACATTTTGTTGCTTGTATATTAATTGTGAAAATATTTTTCAACATAATTTTTGGGGGGGGAAGTGAACAGGTTGGGATAATGTACAAGTAATGGCTCTGTTTTATAATTTTGATGTTAAACTTGTTATCTCAAACCGCAATAAACTCAAATTATTCATGTCACAGGGCAAATTGGAATCCAGGGAAATCCAGAATTCTTGCACTCCTATGGCAAATTAGAATTTTCTCTAGATTTGCCCTTTGACGATTCGGGGTCCTCCTGATTTTTAGCTCACCTGGCCAAGGCCATGTGAGCTATTGCCATCACTTGGCGTCCGTCGTCGTCGTCCGTCGTCGGCGTCCGTCGTCGTCGTCCGTCGTCGTCGTCCGTCGTCGTTAACTTTTCTTCAAACTTCTTCTCCTCTGAAACGACTGAACAGATTCAAACCAAATTTGGTCTGATGGTACCTTAGGGTATCCTCCACAGAACTGATGTGGGGATTTTTGATTCGTCAAAAACATGGCCGCCGTTGCTAAAAATAGACCAGGAGGGTCAGACTACTGTTTTCGGCTTGTAAATCAAAAAGTATAAGATATAGATGAAATCTAATGCCACCCTACTGTTTCAGCATCAAAATCTCTACAAAAGTCTCCATTTGGTCCAAGTTGTCAGATGACCCCTTATAGGGGTTACAGCCCCTTAAAGGTGAAAGCGTTTTTTCATGTTTTTGCCTTATAGTATGAAAACTATTGCAGATAGAGAAAAGCTGTTGCTTGCTTAAATGTTCAGCTCATTTAGCTCTACAAAAGTCTCCATAGGGTCGAAGTTGTCAGATGACCCCTTATAGGGGTAACGGCCCCTGAAATAATGTTTTTTTCATGTTTGTGGCCTATGGAATGAAAACTATTGCAGATAGAGAAAAGCTGTTGCTTGCTTAAATGTTCAGTTTATTTAGCTCTTCAAAAGTCTCAATAGGATCAAAGTTGTCAGATGACCCCTTAAAGGGGTTATGACCCCTAAAATAACCTTTTCCATGTTTTTGGCCTTTAGAATGAAAACTATAGCAGATAGAGAAAAGCTGTTGCTTGCTTAAATGTTCAGTGCATAAAGCTCTACAAAAGTCTCCATAGGGTCGAAGTTGTCAAATGATCCCTTATAGGGGTTACGGCCCCTATAATAACGGTTTTTGTGTTTTTGGCCTATAGAATGAAAACTATAGTAGATACAGAAAAACTGTTTCTTGCTTAAATGTTCAGCTCATTTAGCTCTACAAAATATAGGGTTGACATCAAGACCAGGTGAGCGATTTAGGCTCCTGAGAGCCTCTTGTTCAGTGGGATCCAGAGTTAAACTAGACATTTGTGCTAGTGGGATTCTGGATCAAATTGGTATTTAGCTATATGACCCTACTTTAGTAAATGGGACATAAAACACATTCAAATGTTTTTTTTTTTCTATTTCATTTTTTCATTGACTGGAGTCTTTTGGTAACTTTTCTTTTCAACCTTGACCCTAAATAATATTTTACAAAATTTCACTGGTAAACAATTAAAAAAGTCTGGCATGCACAAAATATGCTATTATTACTTCTTTTAAAATCTGTTTATCTCATAATATGTAAAAGTATTTAACTACTTTCATTTTGTTGTGTATCGAAAAATATCATCCGGAATCCTCCTAGGGCAAATCTGGATATCTCAATTTGTCCTAGGAAAATTGGAATTCCGATTTACACTGGATTCGTCCTGGATTCTAATATGCACTGTAACATTCATCTTATTAGAGGGTTTATCACAAATTAAAGTATTCTTGGACATACTCACATGCTTTTAGATTGCCTTCTTCTACAAAGAAATATATAAAAAAAATAATTACTTTAAATAACGATTTTATAGCGTTACAAAACTAATGGAATAATTAGATAAAAACATTGTTATGACAGAATATATTCAAGTAAAAGCTCTTGTGTTATTCACAATAATAGTTAATAAATGTAGTACATTTCTAAACAACCAGAAGGGACGTTCATCAGCAAAGTAAGATAAACGAAGTTCAGTCAAGGCGTTTGAACGTATTTGTGCTGAAACCGATTTTACAAGTTTAACACAAGGTTATTTTGTTGGTTTGTCATAGAGTTTTGTTTTGTCTTCCTTGACCGGATTTTACAAACTGAATTGGAAATTGGCAGCGCGACGGATGTGCTTTAGCAGACAGGAACTGCTAACTCTGCCGGGGCACCTAAATTCGCTACGTTATAGATTGAGTTCTCGTTGCAAAGAAGCAAAGAGGCACCACTTGGGCATTCTAGTTTAAAAGTCAAAAAGGGCATCGACAAAACCGGTAAACACGAACAAGAACGGCACGAGGAAATAAAAAACATTAAAAAAAAACACAAAATAATCCGAACGGAAATCAACAAAGCGAAATCTAGTCGTAACAAGGGTGAACTTAGGTGCTCCGGAAGAGTACGCAGTTCCTGCCTGCTTTAGCAAAACAAAGCTCTATGACAAATCAACATCTGCACTCATCTGCGAGATTAAAATCCCATATTAGTCTACGAAAGCATGGTGTCTACCGTCAAATTTCTTTACTGAAGACAGCAACCGAGGAGCAACATAACCTTGTGTCATAAATTTTTGTGTCAAACACAACTCTTGACGCTCTGCCAAGGAAAGCTGAAGTCATCACGTTTGTCATAGAGCTTTGTTGAAAGAATTTCTTGAGAGTCTATTTCGAGATGTAGATTTTAGAAATTGAGGTTTATTTGTTATCTTTGTTTTTTTTTTTATGTTGTTGTTTGTTAAGCATTAATGATTTGTTGTCTATCGATTTGTCTTTGTCTATGAGTTCGCGTTGCTGATTTCTGTTTCAATTGATTTCTTCATGCGATTCTTGTTCGTGTTTACCGATTTTGCTATTGTCCTTTCAGACTTTTGACACTACAATGCCCCATTGATGCATCTTTGCTTCTTTATATAAACATTTGTCTTGAACCAATCCATACATTGTATACACATTTGCCTTGAACAGAGCATTGTTTACATACCAACCGACACATTGTATTCCCATTTGTCTGGAGCAGAGCACACTTCACACAACGTCGGTCTGTACAAGTATGGTCCTGAAATAAAATCAAAATGATGAAAACTAAAACACTGTGATAGACAGCTTAAATAGCTTTTTTCCAAGAAAGAAGCAAAAACGAAACACGTGAATGTCAAAAGACCAATTTAACAATGTGATAAATATCAAAATAAAAGACACACCTGCATTAATGGCATATTGTTTTCGACAATCACGTATTTTCAACTGCAGTTTGTTTTTGTGTTATTCAGACCAAAATGTAATTAAAGTAATTAATTCGCTCAAAATTACTTGAATTTATTCCCCTGCGCGACGTCGGATTTTATTTTATGAATTTTAATGCGGTCCTGAATGTTTTATTCCCAAAGAATTTAACACGATGAAAAATAGAATTACAATTTCAATGTGAACTTTTCAAATCTTCTCTCTTACTAAATTCGAGGACTTATTGTCTTTTTTCTCCGCGAAGCAAATTTTATTATTCCTAGACAATTATGCCTTGAAGTTAGAAAAGGGTTGTGCCCAAGTTTTGAGTGAATTACGATAGATACGATACTCGTATATGTATACCATAAGTATTGCATCTTTACTTACTATACTGCTTTCTGTAGAAAACGGCGATACCTCCCGATGGATCAACAGGGATGATCTTCAAACAGGCGTACTCGTTCTTCCGACGCCTGTAGATATATTTCAGTAAATTAAAATTATCCAAACACACGAAACACGAAGTTGAATTTGTATACAAGGTATCGAATTGTAGTATTGTAATAATAGATAGAAAAGTTTAGTTGTGTCAGGAAGAGATTTTTTTCCGATTTCACTTATTGGAGAGGCATGACTAGAAGCGATTTTGAAAATGACAGCAAAAAGTTAAGCTCTCTTATTCCTTTTCAGTCTATATTCAATAAAGGTTATAACAGTATTACCTAACTTGAATGATCAATATCAATGTCAAAGAGAAAACAAGAAAGACATCCCTGAAAATTTTGAGATCGCAATGGTCCTGACTTGGTAAAGGCTTTTCAAATGAAATGACTGTACCAAGACAGGACCTTTGAACTAAAGTCGTCTCTTTTGTCGAAAATGTATGTACTGAGCTGACCACGCTGGTCATATTTTAATAAGTAATGCCTTATCCTATAAAATTTTAATTGACAGCAAAGAATTTTTCCTTAAAAAACATATCATCATTTTTATTTAGCTTTGTTTAGTTTATCTGAAATTTGCTCAGCTGTGTTTCAAAAAACATCAAATGTATAAGTGTTAACTGAGCCTTAGCGGACGACTGGTTTAAGGATCAGGTTTTCATGTCGCACTATTAATCATTAGTCAATTACATCTCAGGTCCCTCAGACAAAATTAGTATTTTCCAACCTATTTGTATGTGATTTGTCAGCTACCTACTAAAACCGAGAACGCAGAATTCGAAACTCAACCTTTAGAATGCTTTGTATTGTAGGATGGAACTTACACTAAATGGAGAAGCCGTGCACAAAAGAACAATGAAAAACATGATGTCGTTATGTCGCCTGCAACGTTTTGCACACCATCCGTCGTCCTGCGTCGTCCTTTGGCGTTACAAAAAAATCAGTCACAGTATTCCAGGCAACTACATGCCACAGCTTCTTGATATTTGGCATGTAGCTTCATCCCATAGTACTATAAGTGTAAAGCGATTTTTTTGCCCGAATCATTGCTACTTCCTGTTTACCGAATACTTAAGTTTTTATGTATTATGACCCATTCCAAGAATAAACCCCAATTTTTCTTTTGCATAAGAAGGCTATAAAAAGTATTTGGTTCATTAAGCTCGTATCATTATCGCAGAGGGGGTTACAGTTGCTTTTCAAGGCATCCGGTCTTGGCATGGTACAATTTTATCTGAGATTCTGGAGAAGACGTTTTTGTCACAATTTGTTTAGGTTCATCTTTCAAACTTTATATCAGGCTATTTCCGTGATACAAAGGGACTTACAAAATGTACCAGATAGAAGACGAAAACAAGAGGCTCCCAGGAGCCTGAATCGCTCACCTGGTCTTGATGTTGACCCTATACTTTTGTAGAGCTAAATGAGCTGAACATTTAAGCAAGCAACAGCTTTTCTCTACCTGCAATAGTTTTCATTCTATAGGCCAAAAACACCATTTTTCACCTATAAGGGGCCATAACCCCTATAAGGAGTCATCTGACAACTTCGTCCCTATGGAGACTTTTGTAGAGCTAAATGAGCTGAACATTTAAGCAAGCAACAGCTAATCTCTATCTGCAATAGTTTTCATTCTGTAGGCCAAAAACATGAAAAATCGCTTTTTTCAAGGGCCGTAACCCCTATAAGGGGTCATCTGACAATTTCGACCCTATGAAGAATTTTGTAGAGCAAAATGAGCTTAACATTTAAGCAAGCAACAGCTAATCTCTATCTGCAATAGTTTTCATTCTGTAGGCCAAAAACATGAAAAATCGCTATTTTTCAGGGGCCGTAACCCCTATAAGGGGTCATCTGACAACTTCGACACTATAGAGACTTTTGTTGAGCTAAATGAGCTAAACATTTAAGCAAGCAACAGCTAATCTCTATCTGCAATAGTTTTCATTCTGTAGGCCAAAAACATGAAAAATCGCTATTTTTCAGGGGCAGTAACCCCTATAAGGGGTCATCTGACAACTTCCACCCTGTAAGAACTATTTTTACGTTCTTATTTTTAAGTTTATGATATTTGTTCATTTTTTCCTCATTTTTATAGAAGTTTAAGTAACGGCAAACTATTGTAACGTTTTTCCCGTTTTTTCCTTATTGTAACGTCGTTGCATTGTTACGTATGTTAAGAATTGTATGGGTATTTTTATTTGTGGACGTGAAAAGTTAATGAGACCAAAATCGGTATGTAAATCCTTACAAGAGGCTCCCAGGAGCCTGAATCACTCACCTGACATATGTGCCTGAAGTAAAGGTTATTAGGCAAAATCTTTTTGATGTTGAAAGGGTCATAAGATTAATAAGGGGGTCATCTGACAATATGGTGGATCTTAAGGTGCTGATCACTTTGTTTTCAATCAAAATCTAAAATTCTGTCACCCTTTTTGAGTTATTAGCAAAAAAATGCAGTTTAACCTAATGTTCTATTTTTAGCCACAGCGGCCATGTTTTACGACCAATCGAAAATCCCCACACCAGTTCTATACACCTAATGCTAATAAACAATTATATCAAGTTGACTTATAGTGTCAGAGGAGTTAACGTTTTCAATGTAATGAGGAAATGCTGTTTAAATGCTAAATTTTGACGTTCTAAGGGCAATAACTCCTAAAAAGAAAGGTCCTACAACGTTGACACTATTACATATTTTGTAGATCTTGACGTGCTTAACAATATGCAATTTAAATTTCTCAAATATCTAGTATAGTTTTCAAGATATTGAGCTAAACAGGTGCAAAATTTGCAAAAAATCCACAAAAAGGGCAATAACTCCTACATGGGTTGTTGGATTTTCTTCAAAATTTCAGGGAAGGTAGATCTTAAGGTGCTGATCACTTTTGTTCCCCATCAAAATTTTAAAATCTGTCACCGTTTTAGAGTTATTTGCAAAAAACTGCCATTTACCCCTATGTTCTATTTTTAGCCACAGCGGCCATGTTTTACGACCAATCAAAAATCCCCACATCAGTTCTATACACCTAATGCTAATAAACAATTATATCAAGTTTGGTTCCAATTGGACTCATAGTGTCAGAGGAGTTAACGTTTTCAATGTAATGAGGAAATGCTGTTAAAATGCTAAATTTTGACATTCTAAGGGCAATAACTCCTAAAAGGAAAGGTCCTACAACGTTGACCCTGTTACATTTTTTGTAGATCTTGATGTGCTTAACAACATGCAATTTAAATTTCTCAAATATCTAGTATAGTTTTCAAGATATTGAGCTAAACAGGTGCAAAATTTGCAAAAAATCCATAAAAAGGGCAATAACTCCTACATGGGTAGTTGGATTTTCTTCAAAATTTCAGGGTAGGTAGATCTTGAGGTGCTGATCATTTTTACCCTATGCCAGAATTTTGATATCTGTAGCCGTTTTTGAGTTATTTGCAAAAAACTGCATTTTACCCCTATGTTCTATTTTTAGCCATGGCGGCCATGTTTTACGACGAATCAAAAATCCCCACATCAGTTCTAAGCACCGAATGCTAATGAACAACCATACCAAGTTTGGTTGCAATTGGACTTATGGTGTCAGAGGAGTTAACGTTTTAAAAAGTTTACGGACGACGGACGACGGACGACGGACGACGGACGGACGACGGACGCCAAGTGATGACAATAGCTCACATGACCCTTCGGGTCAGGTGAGCTAAAAAAGTTTTTTTTTTTAAAAACAGCCCACTAAAACAAAAGACAACGAGACAAACAAACGAAATGCATAAAACGAAACCTTAAAAAATAAAATACTATCTTTTAGCAGTCCATCACTTCCGTCTATAGAAGAATTTCATGGTCGATTGCTAAATTAACATTGGTTAATGCATACGGTATCTAGATGTAATGAATTAGCTTATAATAATAGTAGCGTGGAGACACACTTTTATGAAGGTCAGGGAATTTTAAGGTTAATGAATATGGAAACGTAATGTTTAAATAGTTTCCTACTTTGTAAAACGCTTTTATATCAATTACATACTTTGAACAACAGCTAAAAACAGAAGTCCGTTGCACGTTAAAATCATTCTACACGACTTGCCCAGAATAAATCCCACTTTTTCTTTAGCATAAGAAGGCTATAAAAATTATTTGGTTCTTTAAGCTTGTATCATTATCGCAGAGGGGGTTAAAGTTGCTTTTCAAGGCATCTGGTCTTGGCATGCCATATATTTGCAAAATTTTCGTCAGTTTTCTGGGTAACTACCTGTCATAGCCTCTTGATATTTGAAATGTTACTTCATCCCGTAGTACTCTAAAGTGTAAAGGAATTCTATGCCGGAAACATAGCTACTTCTATTTAACCAAATGTTTTAAGACGCAGACGACATACGTCTTCCATGGGGACTGCCATTTTAGTTTTTAAAATAAAAATTACACCGAAGTTCCAGACAATAAATTTCCCTACGCCTCCTGCACGTTTTGTCAATTCAAGACTCATCAGATTACCAAAAATTTAAAATGCAAAACACTATTTGAATAATAAAAGCATAAAATAAAAAAAACAAAAATACCAAACCCGGAAACCTAATCATTACTATGAACAAATTTCTCTGAAAACCTTAAGATTTTGACAATTAGAAATTTCAACATTATGATAGCGGCGATCTGTTTTAAAAAAGATGGGATTTCATGGTCTTTTTTTTTGTCAGTTTGAACTTCTGGTCGGTGCTTTTCTCCATCATCACATCTGGCACTTCTGTATAGATCATGCGCGTTTTACACTCATTCACGATTATTGAACCTACGATAAAAAATTATTTAATTTGGTCTTTATGTCAGGTAATTATCCACAAAGTTGGAACAAAGCCTTTATCGTACCAATATTTAAATCTGGTGATAGAAATGATCCAAACAACTACAGAGGTATTTCATTGTTAAATTGTATTTCCAAATTTTTTAGTGCTGTACTCAACAATAGAATCATGAAATTCATGAATGATAAATTTTCGGAAATGCAATTTGGTTTCCGTCCAAACCATAGGACTACTGACAGTATTTTTATTTTTAAAACCCTTATAAACAAGTACTTATCTTTTCAAAAGCAAAATATTTATGTATGTTTCGTGGACTTGCGTAAAGCCTTTGACTCTATATGGAGAAAAGCTTTATTATATAAACTAAATGAAAATGGTATTGGCAAAACTATGATAGATATAATAAAAAATATGTACACTGATAGCATGTCATCCATAAAAGTAGATGGCTACCATTCATTTTTTTTCAAAATAGATAGAGGTGTTAGACAGGGAGATTCTTTAAGTCCCACATTGTTCAATATATATGTAAATGATATTCCAAAACTCTTTATAGATAACGATAATTTTCCTTGGACTCTAGAAAAATCAAAAATTGGAAGGTCTACAAAACAGTCTGAAAAAGTTATCAAACTATTGTGATAATTGGCAACTTACAGTTAATGTACAAAAAACCAAAACTATGATATTAGGGGGGAAATATAGAAAGTCAAGAGACACTATACAATTCTATTACAAAAATGTTTTAATTGAAACTGTAAGGGAATTTAGATTTTTAGGAAACTATATAACGGAAAATGGAAGTCTGATCCTTTCTGCCAAAATTTTATCACAGAAAGCTATGAAGGTATTATATTCTTTAAAGGGCCTTACTAGCCAAATAAATCAGCTTCCAGCAAAATTATCCTGTCATTTATTTGATTCACTAGTTCGTCCAGTTCTTACATTCAATGCAGAAATTTGGTATATGGAAATTTATCAAAAATACTTTAATTCGGACAAAAGGGCATCGGCAAAAAATGAGAAACCAGACTATTTTAGTTTTTTAATAAATCAATTGTTGATAAAGTTCACACCAAATTTTGTAAATACACTCTTTCCGTTAAAAAATCCTCGAGTAATATAGCAACTAGAGCAGAGTTGGGTAGAGAACCAATAGATAGTTATGTTAAAACTCAAAGTCTTTTATATGAAGATAGACTAATTAATGGTGATATACCTATTTTGAAAGAATGTTACGATGTCTCGAAATTTTTACATTCCAAAGGGATTTATACTTGGTATTCTTATGTTCAACATGTTAGAAAAGATTTAAGATTGTCATATGATTTATACACAAATAGAAATGAAAATGTAAAATTCAAATTAAACAAGAATTGTTACAAAAGGGAGTCTAGAAATCAATACGAAGAAAAATTTAGAGAAAAAATTGAAAAATTAGACGAAAACAGTAAACTACAAGTATTTAAATTGGTAAAGAATGAATATAATTGTGAAAAGTATTTAGATAGTTTAAATTCGGAATATAGAAAAATTATTTGTCAAATGAGAATAAGTGATCACCCATTATTAATTGAAAGAGGCAGATATACAAAAATACCTAGAAATCTTAGATTATGCAATTCATGTAACGAAATTGAAGATGAATTTCACTTTATATTAAAATGCACTTTGATTGAAAATTTACGTACAGATTTTTTAAAAGCCTTAGATATTTTTGATCAAATGAATGAAGAAGATAATCTGAAATATATATTGAATCCGGATTCAAAGGAACATGAGATTGCTGGGCTCCTTTTTGAAACAGTCTCTTTCACTGAGGACAGGGGGCAATACTATTTCTTAATTGTTTCTTTGTTTTGAATGTTTGTTTTGTTTGTAGCTATTGATCCCTTGGGGTGTAATTTGCTCAATAAACTTATTAAGATCTTATTATTAAGATAAAGAAATACTTACCGCTGAACAAAAAAAACTCCTGCTCTAGCATAGCATTCATAAGCCTCTCCTGTTTCGAAAATTTCGAAGGTGTTTTGCACGAAAAAATAGCTCTTCCTCCCAAACGTGGACCAACAACAGTAGTAATAGGTCTACTCGTCTGTCTTATGCAGCTAAAACTACATAAGCCACTAGCTTAATGCAAAAAAAAAAACACCGGGTTTAATTTATTTTATTTATATAAACAAGAGGCTCCCAGGAGCCTGAATCGCTCACCTGGTCTTAATGTCAACCCTTTGAAGACTTTTGTATAGTTAAATGAGCTGAATGTTTAAGCAATAAAAAGCTTTTCTCTATCTGCAATAGTTTTCATTCCAAAGCAAAAAAACACTATTTTTCACCTTTAAAGGGCCATAACCCCTTAAAGGGGTCATCTGACAACTTCGACCATAAAAAGACTTTTTTAGAGCTAATTAAGCTAAACATTTAAGCCAGCAACATCTTTTCTCTATCTGCAAAAGTTTTCATTCCATAGGCCAAAAACACTATTTTTTGCCTTTAAGGGGCTGTAACCCCTCCAGGGGGTCATCTGACAACTTCGACCATAGGAGACTTTTGTAGAGCTAAATGAGCTGAACATTTAAGCAAGCAACAGCTTTTCTCTATCTACAATAGTTTTCATTCTATAGGCCAAAAACACTATTTTTTGCCTTTAAGGGGCCGTAACCCCTATAAGGGGTCATCTGACAACTTCAAACCTATGGAGGCTTGTGTAGAGCTAAACGAGCTGAACATTTAAGCAAGCAACAGCTTTCTCTATCTGCAATAGTTTTCATTCTATAGGCCAAAAACTCTATTTTTTTGCCTTTAAGGGGCCATAACCCCTATAAGGGGTCATCTGACAACTTTGACCTTATGGAGACTTTTGTAGAGCTAAATGAGCTGAACATTTAAGCAAGCAACAGCTTCTCTCTATCTGCAATAGTTTTCATTTCATAGGCAAAAAACATGAAAAAATGCTATTTTTCACCTTTAAGGGGCCGTAACTCCCATAAGGGGTCATCTGACAACTTCGACTCAATGGAGACTTTTGTAGAGCTTTTGATGCTGAAGCAGTAGCGTGGCATCAGATTTCATTTATCTCTTATACTTTTTGATTTACAAGCCAAAAACAGTAGTCTGACCCCACTGGTCTATTTTTAGCAACGGCGGCCATGTTTTTCGACGAATCAAAAATCCCCACATCAGTTCTGTGGGGGATACCCTTAAGTACCACCAGACCAAATTTGGTTTGCATCTGTGCAGCCGTTTCAGAGGAGAAGAAGTTTGAAGAAAAGTTAACGACGACGGACGACGACGACGGACGACGACGACGACGACGGACGCCAAGTGATGGCAATAGCTCACATGGCCTTTGGCCAGGTGAGCTAAAAACGAAATTCTTAGAAAATATAGTACTGATCAAGATATACGTACAAGCAAACAGGAAAACTAACTGATCTTGCGTTAATTAATTTTGTACAAGTTAATATCATTTATTAAGAATTGGTTTTTAATTATTTATGTCGTGTACGGGTCGGTCGTGTACAAGTTGCAAATTGTTCAAGTTAGGTAAAACATCAACGATCTCTTCAGGTAAATATTAATCGTTCTCTTCATTGTTCGACATGACTTATTTCATAAATGAGAATGGAATATTAAAGAACAAGTTCACAATCAAGTTTATAAAATACAATTTTTGAGAACTTCCATTTCAAAATGATGTCAATATAAGTTTCCATACCTTGATGTCTCGATTTCAGCAACAACAACACTTTGAATGCTTTTGTTTAAAAATTTATTAAACATTTAGGTGAATATTTCTTAAAATTTACATACAGAGCTTCAACAAAAAGAGTAAAATCTCATATGTGTTCTTTTGGATTACATGTACTTGATGAAAGACAATCATGCATCATATTTTGTCTTTACTTGGACAATTTTTCTGTACATGTTGCAACATTTACAATACTTGTACACAACATATAAATATTATTCTTTCATCTTTAGCAAATTGGAAGACATCAAGCAGTTACTACTGGTTACATTGGTTTCCATTCCCGTTAGTTTTACACCTCATTCTATAAGTAGTGGGACCTTTTAATTGGGTTTGAATGACACCAATAGCTTTAACAAGTAAGTGTCATTGAAGGAGAAGGGGGTAATACTAGGTCATTAAAGTTGTTGAGCACCTGTTTATTGTGCTAATTCATGAAGCATTTCAAGTCAGGTGAAAATTTAAATGGATCTCACAGTGGCTGAATAGGGTGGCTCTCGTCCGCGGAGGTTGTACTGAAACCCTGACCGCCGACCATAGTGGACCAACGTGTGTGGAGAATGCCACGCTTCATGCACGTAAAAGACCCATTTGTGGACCGCCAAGTAGTGCACCACATAGGCTCTATTTTCCGCTCCTATCCAACTCTCCCATTTTCCTGTGGTTCTTCAAAATTTACCGGTCCTTTGTTTCCCACCCCAGCCCCGTATTTCATATATCATCATCATTTCATGTTCATTTTATCATCCTTTTCATGTTCGATTTCATAGTCTGTAAAAAACCTGTATTGCGTCGCGCGGGCATACAACACCAACTCACTCACATGTCCAATAAGTACTGATAAAATGGTCAGTTGGATCCATTTACCAAAATTGATATGTTCATGGTACTTACAACAAGTGTTTCATGACTAACCGGAGCACCGGAATTCACTTTAGCTAGTATCAACTTGAGTTAACGTTGCTGAGTTTGGTTTAGTTGTAAAACGAGTTGTTGTATACTTTGTAGTTTATGTTTGTGTGTTTATGTCTACGGATTTGCCTTTGCATTTTCTAATTTAATACGACATTCGATTGCCACATTGGTACACATTTCGTCTTTCAAAAATTACGTTCTGTATTTGTCCAGAAGGAAGTTAAGGTGTACCATAGGGGTAATCAACATCATAAAACAGAAAAAAACAAAAACAACATCGGTAGACAAAAAATCATAATGAAACAAACCATACAACAACAACAAAAACTCACACACATAACAACAGTCGAAACGATAGTGAACTCAGGTGCTCCGGAAGAGTAAGCAGTTCCTGCTTGCTATAGCACATCCGTCACGTTGCCAAGTATCGATAGAAAATAGTAATGTTTTTTAACTTACCTTCAGCAAAACTTAAAACAATCAGGAACAAAAGAATCAGCATGCCTATCTTTCATGTAAGCTTACTTTGAATGATAGTATGTTCATGGTAAATCTTGATTATGATGATTGATGATGTATAATTATGCTTAATCACAATATAAGTCTTAAAATATGTCTCTCAAGATTGAACGAGAAAAAATATTTTTAGAAGTGAAAGTTTGTTACATTACGTGTTTTATAAGCCAAAAAAACCCGCTTTTCTTAAAATGTTTGTATACTGTCATGTCATGCATGTTGACCATGTAGTTTATAATTGTAAGGTGACTTTAGATCCTCTAGTTTCGTTCTATCTGACCACATTCAGTCTGAATTCTAACGCTGCTAATCATCTATTTACTAACCAAGTCATTGCAATAGTTCATATTAAGTCATTTTTCGAAAAATGGGGGTTAACACACGGGTAACTGATGGCGATACAAACGGGATGGAGTTAACGGTTTTACAGAACTCAGCCTGAAGTATGCTAATGTCACATCAAAAGCTGTTGATTACTGATTACACTAATCCACTGTAACATAAATATACCCCAACTTTCAAAGAAAGGGTTATCAATTTAATCTTGGAAATTCCACGTTTGATCTTAGAATCATCAATCCTTGTCAATAGAAAAGTTCTGTAAGTTTTAATAAGCCTCAGTTAATACAGTCTTCAATGTTTGCGGGGTTGTCTTAAAATGATTTGCTTGTCGAAGAGTTTAATTCGTATAATTCTAAGCACTGCATGGTCACTTGCTACTGTTTTCTGTAGAAAATGACGATACACTCCGATGGCTCAACAGGAATGACCTTCAAACAGCTGCACTCATTCTTCTTTCTTGTGAAAATATTTTATAACTATACCATTCAAATAAAAAATTTGAACTTAAAGGTCTCAAGATTGAGTTTGGTAATAACAGACATATAAGTTTAGTTTTTGTCGTGAGGAACATATTGACGGTTTCACAAATAGAGTGGCTTGATCTGAATATGTATGAACTATTAAGAAATAATCTGTTTCGATCATTGTTTAGACACTCAGTCTGCCTAAGAGTAAAACAAGATAAATAAATATAAAGAAAAAAATAGGGATTTCATGGGCTTAATGTCAAGTTGTACATGAGATCAGTTGCTTTTTCCACCACTTCAACTGACTATTCTGTATAGACGTTCGTTACATTCACTAACGATTGTTAAACATCATAAAACAAAAATATAAAAATAGTAATCGCTGAATAAGTTATCCTGCACTTGCATAACATTCGTAAGCCTCTCCAGATTCTATGTAAAGTTTAGAAGGTGTTTTGCACGACAAAATAGTTCTTCCTCCAAGACGCGGGCCAACGACAGCAAAAATAGGTCTACCCGTCTGTCTTCTGCAGCAATAACTACACAAGCCACTAACTAAATGTAAAAAAGCATCGAGTCAAACAGCGAAATGTTGATGATAAACTTTATTTTAAAATGCTCAAAAAACGAGAATATCAGACAAGCTGTCTTTGGAGATATTAAAAAAGACTGTAACAATTTTCCTGACCTTCCTACGGAAGCGTATTCGGGTCTTTTACTTTATTAATTGGTTATATCTAATTAGTAATTGGTTATATCCAATTAATAATTGGTTATATCCAGTTACTAATTGGTTATATCCAGTTATTAATTGATTATATCCAGTTACTGAGTGGTTATATCCAGTTACTAATTGGTTGTATCCAGTTAATGATTGGTTATATCCAGTTAATAACTGGTTATATTCAGTTATTAATTGGTTATATCAAAATATTTACTATAAATATCAGGTGCACATGACAAATGCACACTTTTTCGACAACACGGACCGATTATACTTGATCAATAATTCGTCAACATGTCTTCTGAGAACTACTCACAAGCGTACCAACGGTAAACAGTGTTTAAATAGAGAGATCAACTTAGTGTACAAGAATATCTAGTATTTTGTATAGAAACAGTTTGAAGCGGCTAATAAATAACAGTAGAGCTGCATGCTTTCACCCGAAAAGCCGGGTGGGGCAGCGGCAGCAGAAGAGACGACCTCAGAGATGTCAGATGACGAGACAACATATGGAGTCTTCATAGGGAATAAGCGAGAGATACCTAGAGAGAGTACGGTTACGGTTGCCCCACTGAGGCCAAATGAAGAAACTGGTATAAATACTATTGATCTACTAAACTGGCTACAGACACAGCTAAATGTAGAAGAATACATCAAATGCTGCCAGAAGGTAGGCCTTGTATTTTATCTAACTTGTGCAAATCTAAACTGTAGAGATGTCCTAATACGCGATTACAAGGAAGTAGAAATCAAAAATGTCAAGTACACTTTTAAGCATACTAAATCTTTGAAGTTCGAAACTAAATCAGACACAACTGATGTAGTGATTTACGGGCTACCTTATGAAATTAAACCCACATATGTTATAGAAAAACTAAAGAAGTACTGCACACCAATCTCACACCGATCGCCTAGCTTCGCAAAATACCCCACAGTTCAAAGTGGAGTCAGAATTATAACTGTTAGAGAGATCAAACAAGACATACCTAGAAAAATGTATGTGTGTGGTCAGCTGGTAACAGTCAAGTACGAAGGGCAGCCAGTTGGTAAAAAGTGCTTTAAATGTGGTAAAATCGGTCATGAGGCAAGGGTATGTCCTAATGAATATGTGCAAAGAAACTCTGAAAAGTGTTATAAATGTGGGGAAACAGGGCATTTCTCAAGAGACTGTGTCTCTGATCTAATTGGAACATATCCACATGAGGTAGATGAAGATCCATACTGTCTTCAATGATAATGAAAATAATACCGATAACAATGAAAACGCTAATGAAATCACTGAGCTCGATGTAAATGGACTCGCGGTTTCCGATATGAACCCCGATTCGGACAACGTAACCGATAATAGCAACAATAGTAGCGTGGATTTTTCTGAGGAGGATGATTCCACTCAGATGAGTTTATTGACGTAGTAGGACTAGAAAACATGCATGACCTAGAAGAAGGAGAGATAAATGAAGAACATGAGGTAAATTGTGAAAGTGATAGAAAAATTGAAAAAGGGAAATTTAGCAAAACTAACTTTATTAAGCTTAACAAAGCTCAAATATCACAAAACTCAACCAAAACAACAAAATCAAAAAAGAGAAAGGAGAGAAAAAGTCTGGATCCGATGCAATGCAACCAGAGAAACAGACAAAAGTCTAGATTATTATATTTAATATAGTACTGAATCCCTCTCTAACATGACACAATTAAGACATAAACCACTATTAAGATTTTATATTTTTATATATATTTTGATGAAGTTATTGTCACTAAATGTCAGAAGAGGTTTTGATTATAAGATACAAAATGTTCTAGAAATAGAAAGAAATATTGATATATACTGTGTACAAGAAACAGGTACTAATTTTAATATACATGCTATTGAAGAAAAGTACAATGAATTTAACTTTTATAGTTCTCTCCACCAATGGAATACAGGTGTAATTACCATTATTAATAAAGATATTGTAAATGTTAAAGAATATAATATTCCAGGATCTTTAAAAGGTAGACTGGTACATGTGAGTTTTATACAAAATGATAAAACTGTACATATTCTGAATATATATGCTGTTCCAGCTGCATATGTGGTACAACAAAGAGCTTTTTTTAACAGATTATATGAATATCTACTTAGTATAGATAAATCTGTTGATAACATTTTCTGTCTGATGGGTGATTTTAATTTTATATATGACAATAAAGATACTAAACGCTTAAATGTATGACTGGATAGGGAAATGGTAGGTATTTGGAATAGGATAAAAGACCTTATGGATTTTAATGAAACTTTCAGGCATTTACATAAAGACCAGAAGGTTATGTCTTTTGTGTCTACTACAGGGGGCAGTAGAATAGATAGATTATACATAAGCCAAGATGTAATTGACCAAGTTTTAACATGTAAGTATTCAGTTTTTGATAAATCAGATCACAAGGCTCTAATAACAGATATTGAATTAGAAAGGCAAGTATGGGGAAAAGGGTTTTGGAAGTTAAATACAAGTCTTTTGGATAATGAAAGGTATGTAGAATATATAAAAAATTACATAGCACATTGGAAGACAGAAAAGGGTAAGTACAATATAATTGAATGGTGGGAATTACTGAAGAAAAGGATTAGACAAATGTCAATATCCTTCTCCTCAGTATTAGCTCAATCTCAAGCAGGTAAGATTAAAGAGTCATATGATAAGCTAAGCCAGGAAGAAAATAAGGTAAATATGGACATGGGGGCAATTAAGCAAATTAAAGATGAGATTAAAGACATTGAAAAGGTAAGGAATAAGGGTTTTTGTATAAGATCAAGACAAGATTTCTATGAAGAGGATATAGACAACATCACTTTTTTAAGAAGGTAGAAGAGAAAAGGGGGAAAGGTAAAGAAATAAAAGAATTATTTGATAAAGATCAGAACATTATTAATGGTAAGTCAGATATATTAGATAGAATTCATGAATTTTACACAGATTTATATAAGAGCCAGGACATTGATAGTAGGTATATTGAAACATATTTAGATAATGTGGATTTTTAACATTCTAAATGATTAAGATATAGGTAAGTTTGAGACTTTTGTCAACAAGGAGCTAGTTCTAAAGTTAATTAAGAAGTCTGAAAACAACAAATCACCAGGTATAGATGGGTTAGGGAAGGAATTTTATTTATGTTTTTGGGATTTTCTAGGGGATGAACTCACTGAAGTCATCAACAACATTTACTTAAATGGAGAATTATCTGATAGCATGAAAACAGGTACTATAACATTAAACTATAAAAATAAGGGGGATAGAAAGGATCTAAAACAATGGAGACCCATCAGCCTTTTATGTTTTGACTACAAAATTATTACGAAATTTCTTAGCTACAATTTAGCTAAAGTCATAAATAAACTGGTTGAAAGCAATCAAACTGGTGCAGGGCCAGGGAAAAGCATTTTTGATAACTTATTTACTATTGATGACATTTTGTCACACATGAAAGTTAGTGGACAACCAGGGTATTTAGCCACATTTGATCAAGAGAAAGCTTTTGATCGTATAGAATTAAACTATTTAAAAAATGTCATGTATAGAATGAAATTACCAAACTGTTTTATTAGATGGGTGGATATAATTTATAAAGATATTTATAGTAAGGTCCAAGTAAATGGTACTTTCACTGAAAAGATAAAAGTCCAGAGATCAATTAGACTATGCTGTCCCTTATCTATGTCCTTATATGCATTAGCAATACATCCGCTAGCTTTGAAAATCAAATCAGACGATACAATACAGGGTATACATATACCGAACGGGGATCACAGAGTCAAACTCTTTCAACATGCGGATGATTGCACTGCAATGTTAAAAAATATACATGAATATGATAAGGTTATTGGACATTTTAAATCTTTCGGCGCAGTCTCGGGATCTAAAATAAATGAAGATAACACTGAAATTTTGTGTTTAAATGTTCATGACACAACTTTACCACCGAGACTGCGAATTTTAATCAAACCAAGTGTGAAAGTTTTCGGTATATTTTTTGGAGAAAATTATATAGAGGTTAATTGGAACAAAGTCTTCCATGGTATTAGAGATATTGTGAATCATTGGTTGGAGAGAAAACTTAATTTTAAACATAAGATATTGGTAACCAATACTTTTATATTGAGCAAACTATTATTTGTAGCAAGGGTCATTCCCCCGTCTGATTTTTATTTAAAAAAGATCAAGAAGTTGATTTATTTATTTTTTTTGGAGGGAAGTCAAGAGTTATTGAGCAGGAAAAGCTTAGCCATGCCTTTAGAAAAAGGGGGATTGCAATTACCATTTTTAGATTTTAAAATTGAGGCTATGCTTTTGAGGAGGGTTTCTTTGGTTTTGAAAAGGGGATCGGCACAATGGGTAAATTTTTTCATATATTATATGGGATATACAATTAGAGATATTTTACCAGAATACAGTAACAATAGATATGTTCATAATGTTCATTTATTACCAGAGAGTTATAGAAAATTAAAACAAGTTTATATTAGAGTTAAAGGGAAAATTGATCTTTCAAAGTCAGAGAAAGAAATATATTATGATATTATTGAACTTGAAAATAATAAACATACTATACAGAATCTTCATCCATTAGTTGATTTTAATGAAACTTGGACAATTCTAAATAACCTCAAACAAAACTATGTCAGAGATTTCCTTTTTCGGGTGGTACACAATATATTACTTACAAAACAAAAAATGCGTGAAAGAAATATGCATGTTCACAATACAGACTGTAACTATTGTAAGCAACAAGTAGAAACTGTTAAGCATCTATTTTTAGAATGCACAAGTCTTTATTATTTTAGACGATATGTAGAGTTTGATATTAGGGATAATACAAATTTACCCAAATACATTATGACACCCGAAAATGTACTATTTATACATGGAAAAGAAGCTGTAAAATTCATATATGCATATACAAAATCTATATGGATATATCGAAACTACAATGGAGAAGATTTATATGCTTGCATACTAAATAAATATTTGTCTTTTTTAGAAGAGTTTAATATCATGCAATAAGGTAAGAAAATGGAGTCCATGCAGAGGAAGCGCAGAAGTCCCTGCTTCTGCGCTTGATCTGCATGAGATGAAATTTTTTTTATGTGTTTTCCTGTCTGTTGTTTGTATTGTTCAATAGTATTAGATAATTGACTTTTATTTATCGTTAAAGTTTCTTTGTTTTGTTTTAATTTGAGGAAAAGTTGAAAAACCTCAGGAAAGATACTCCAATCTTAATTTTAAATGCTATAGGATTGAAAAATATTTCCATTGCGGATTCCTGCGAAAGCACCCATTTACAACTACTATTACAATATCTTATCGATTGAAATAAATTTCTAGTGGCGTACCTCTTTGAAGACACCCTTTAAATTTTTAATATGTAAAGTGCTTTATCATTGGCTGGATTTTTAAAAACTTTTCAATCCAACTTGTTGCTTGATTCTTCTAATTTTAACCTGTTATTTCCATTACTTTATTATACCATAGTATGTATACACTTAGTTCGCATGCGTTATAAAATTTATGTTTTGCATGTACTGAATGCTTTGTCTGTGTCGTTTAAGTGTCATTGTCAATGTAATGTATGTGTTGTTGTTATATTTGTAATGTCTTGTATATATGTTAAATAATAATGTATTTTCTTTGTCTGATAATTATGTAAACTAATATTACTTTAAATAAATAAAAAAAAGAAACAAAATGAGCACGATGATGAATCCCTACTAGCTTTTATAACCTTACGGTTAGTGGCTAAAGGGTATTAAATAAAGCAATAAATTACATTAAGTTAAATAACAAATATTTAATTTTACGAATTGTGTAATAATTGTTTTTTAATTTTTTTGAATTTACCTAACCATTATATACTTTAATTAGATTGTAAACTAAACCCCAAACTTTACTCTTACTCTAAGCATTATGTATGCACTCTATCATAACCTTTCTAAACATCCTCCTATTTTTATTCTCTATGTTGTGTTTATTATACCCCCCGCAAACAAAGTTTGGGGGGGTATATAGGAAACACCCTGTCTGTCTGTCTGTCTGTCTGTCCGTCTGTCCACATAACTCGTAAGCGCTTCTCCTCCTAAACCGCTTGAAGGATTTTGATGAAAATTTACCTAAAGGAAGTACATCATATGTAGATGTGCATGAAGAATTTTCATTGCTCTTGGATATCATTCAGGGGAGATAATTGGACTTAGACTTTTTCAATACATTTTTCAATGGGAGACCTCGTAAGCGCAACTCCTCCTAAACCGCTAAAAGGATTTTGATGAAACTTTACATGAAGGAAGTACATCATATGTAGATGTGCATGAAGAATTTTCATCGCAATCAGACATCATTCAGGGGAGATAATTGGACTTAGATTTTTTAAATACATTATACAATGGGAAACCTCGTAAGCGCTTCTCCTCCTAAAAGGCTTAAAGGATTTTGATGAAACTTTACCTAAAGAAAGAACATCATATGCAGATGTGCATGAAGAATTTTCATTGCAATCAGACATCATTCAGGGGAGATAATTGGACTTAGACTTTTTTAAATACATTATTCAAAGGGAAACCTCGTAAGCGCAACTCCTCTTAAAACGTTGGATGGATTTTGTTGAAACTTTACATACAGTACAGAGTTCAATATGGAGCGGGGGGTATCCTTTTGTGAGCTCGCTCCCAGTATTACTTGTTTTTTCATTGTTACAATTGATTGATTTCCAAAAAATCTGAGTGCTCAAAAAAGAAAAAAAAAGTACCTCCCCGTGGTGGAAGACGGGCCCTGCATCCATCGATATCAAAGGATACTATGGAGCAGCTAACACTGGCGTTGATGTGTCATGGGCTGGACGACCCATGGCACATAGTTTTTAACTGTTAATAGTCGCTGCAGAGGCTCTTTAGCCTATATTCACGACTATAAAATTTAATCTTAAATTTACGAACTTTGCCGCTGGACATTGTTTAAATAAAAGGTGGGGTAATAAACAATAAAAAATAACAAGATCTAACACTAAAGTTTATCTCGCTGTCGGCATCATCAGAAATAATTATAATGATTTTCAGATTCTCAGATCTAAAGGTGTTATAGAGCTTAAACATTGTTAATATATGCAATAACAAAAATGAAAGTCAATCAACCGAAAAAAATCAAGGTCAAGGTCGAAAGATGGGGATGCAACTGTGCTAGGCTACTACTGTGGCATATGTATACCAAGTTTCATCAACCTAGGACTTGTAGTTCTTGAGATATGGAGGTGCTCGCAAAACCTTACCCTTGCTATTGTATGTATGGAAAATTGTCAGTTATTAACCAGAAAATCAAGTTCAAGGTCAAAAGATGGGAATGCAACGGTGCTTAGCTACTACTTGGGCATATGCATACCAAGTTTTATCAACCAACGACCTATAGTTCTTGATAAATGGATGTGCTCGCATAAAACCTGACCCAAAAACTTAACGCCGCCCCATCTGGTACTGCTTCGCAGACGAGACAATAAGCTAAAAACTAACTTAGAGATAAATATACCGTAGAACCTTTACTTTGCGATTAGCACAACTAGGTAAGGTCATACAAATTCAATACCTTTATTGTGTGGTCTATTTTTTAAAGCAACACAACGATTGATTTTCCCGCGAATTCGCGGGTTTTTCCTAGTAATAACTAAAAAATATGCATAACGAGAACCCAGTCAGAGCGATTTAACATCCGCTAGAGGGTTCTAGTCCGAGATTGCTCTGACGTCCTCGGCATTTTTCCAGCAAGCTTGTGCCAGCGTGAGCTTGCTGGAAAAACATGGCACCAGCTTGCTGGAAAAATGCCGAGGACTTCATGGCAATTTCGGACTAGAGGGTTCATGAACGAAGAAAACTTTCAAAACAAATTTAGAAAATAAACGTGTCGCAATCGGGTAGAAAATGAAAATGACAATGAAAATCCAAATTTAATTGAAATACGAAGAGGTCATGGAGCCACAATAAAAATATAAATATTTCTTTAAAACAAGTCTAGAAGATGTACTTAACATTACCAAAAGATGTTAAATAAAATATAAATTTTAGATATTTCGGATATTCGTATATCCTTCTTCAGTAATTTCAAACGCTACGACGTAAATTTTTTGCTGAATATTGCTGAGCACACAAGGTAATGAAAATTAAAAAATGTAAAAACACAAACATATTTACAAAACTAAAAAGAACGTATTTACAAGATATCTGAAAAAAGTACTAGTATGTTACACTGAGGAATCGATTATGGTTTAAGTTTTTTCATTGATTCCGTAAGGGTGTCTGGTTTCCAGCTTACGTATCCAAAAGCTTTCCCGTGCCAACCTATCACTCTTAGACCAAGTGGGGTCGTGGTCTATGATAGTGATAGACATGTTGTAAAGGTCTTCACTAGTGTGACCATTGGATCGCCGATGGCGGCTAACAGGTATGTCCGGCTTGCATTTATAGTCACTGCGATGCAGATTCATCCTTTTACTAAAGGGCTGTATAGTTTCACCAACGTATTGTAATCCACATCGGCACTGGAGGAGGTATACAACATTTTCGGTTTGACAATTTACATCGCAAAAGATAGTGTATACCCTTCCAGTGGACTTGCTGGTGAAATTCTGTGTTTGCAGCATTTGTTTGCAAGTAAGACATCTTTTTCGCTCGCATCTTTTACAAAATCCTTTGGTTGAACGAGGTTTCGGATCAACACTAGCTCGAACCAACATGTCACGAAGGCTTCTTGGTCGACGGAAAGCAAAGATAGGGGGCTCGGGAAAGATCTTGGATAGTGTCGGATGTTTACGAATTTCATCCCAATGACTTCTAATTATTTTGGAGAGTGAAAATTAACAGTAAACTTAGGATAAAACTAGATTACAAGTTTTTCATAGAAAGCAATAAAATGTGGCTTTATTTATTAAAAAAAACTGAGTTAGTAAACATATTTCTGATTTTTTTTCTTCCCCACACAGGGGCCTCTTTAATTCAAAATATTAAGCAACTGGGATGATTTTAGGATTAAAACAGATTAATCAACTAGTTAAACAGATTAATTACTTTACAAATAAATAGTCCAGTCGATTTGTGAAAAAAATGCTCAAAAGATGGTAAAAGCATGAAACTAAGCATAGTGGTAGAACAAAGTATACTTAACAATATTAGCTATGGACCCAATTCAAAAAGTCAAAATGGCGGCCTTTTTCAAGATGGCTGCCAGATGGAATATAAAATTAAGAAATTAATTAAATAAAAATTCATTAAAAATAATTCTTTGAAGATAAAAGCACCAAACCATGTATAATTGCAATGCAAAATATTCTTAACAACATATTAGAATATGGTTTGTCTTGAATTCAAAATGGCTGTCATTCTAAAGATAGCAGCCTCAAAATAGCATACATACCTACGATATCGAATTATCTTTTATTAAAGGTTATTTATTGCCCAAATAGGCACAAACTGCAATTGGTATGTGCTTAATCAAATTGATAAGATGTATAGATATAACCTTTATTCCGTTTGAAGATATCAGGCGGGGAGTGTACAGGAATATACTGCATATCTAATCATATCTTTCTAGTTGTAGTAAAATTGTGTGTATAGATGTTAACGTTGTTAAATATAGCATGACAGAACTAATTTTAAATTAACATTGGAACAATAAACTCGAAATTGTGTTTTAAAGCCTAAATTTTGAATAATTATATAAGCAATATATACTGTGTCACCCTGTCTATCCATATGTCTATCAATTTGTCCAGCCTGCAATAAGAGTGCTTCATTCATGGACCCTATTAGTTATGACTTGACTTGAGCCATTTTACTCCCCGATGGAGCAAAGGCTACTGGCAAATCTTCTCGATCTTTCTCTGTCCTTAGAATGTTGGTGAAAGCTGCTCCACATAAAACAATTATCCATCGTTTTTTCTTGCATGTCCTCCATGTCAGTCTAGGTCACCCCTTTTTTCTTTTCCTTTGTAATGTCCATTGCAGGACATGGTTTTTCCTTTGCGTAATGGGCAACCAAAAGGAGCAATCATTTGGGGATGGCTATAATGAAATTTGAAACAAAAAAGCAGGATGGCAAAAAAAACAGAAATAAAAAGGCAGAACACTACTTTGAATTAATAAAAAGGCTGTATGGCTGAAAATATTGTAGTTTAAAAAAATTAAGAGTGCGCGCAAAAAATAATCCAGACTTGGACTTTTTCGAAAATTAAAGGGCAGAACGAAGAAAATCTCCATAGCCCCTATCCCCATAAAAATCAAATGGTTGCTCCCTAACCACTTCCACTTTCCCTTCTTTATTTCGAGAACGATAGGTGATTTTTTTTTTGCTTGCTTTCGTTGGTAATTTTGTAAGGCAGTTTTTTGGATGGATCACAGACATTTGTACATGAATACCTGAATTTTCTGCCATTGTGAGGCTCTATGTTTCTGACCCATAGAGCAAGACTGATTTAACCATAGCCCTGTATCTTAAATACAGATCTATGATTTAAAGTTACTACTTAATTTACTTAGCTTGGTCTTTATAAATACCTGCTTTGATTCCCATACATTTCTAGGCATCCCAAGGGCCGTTCGTCATCTGTTCAACCCAAGTTGTTAATCACAATTTCTATATATAATAGAAATGCTATTCTCTCAACGTAAGCATACTGGGTGCATCTATTTCGCTGATATTGATGTTGTTTTTGTTAATCCTCATTATAATGGTCTCCTCTTTTTATACGTACTCCTGTTTTGAAGTATTTCAACCAATTAAATTTCTTACATATTGTGAATTCCATTTCCTCTTATCTGGTGTGATTCTCTAATGATCAAATCAAAGAAGCAGAGGTTCCAATGCTGTATCCGAATGTCAAAAGTCCGAAAGGGCAGAGAGAAAACCAATAAATACCAACAAGAACGGGACAAAAACAGACAACATGTAAAACATGGAAACACAAAATAACTAAATATCAATCAACAACGCGAACTCCAGTCGAAACAAGAGTGAACTCAGGTGCTCCGGAAGAGTAAGCAGTTTCTGCTGGCTAAAGCACACCCGTCGCGTTGCCAATAGTCCATTCAGCTTGTCAAATCCGGTAAAGGAAGACAAAACAACATCTGTACTCATCTGAGAGATCTAAATCCCAATATTATATTTTGACAGCAACCGAGGAGCATCATAACATTGCATAACCAATGCATGCCAAAAGAAACAAAGAAAGGAAAAGGGAAACAACCATGTCTAAAAACTGGCCGTATTTTAAACTCTTTACTTATATCTCTGGCGTGCACTACCTGACATTTCATTCCTAGAGCTGTACATATTTGCAACAATTTCTGTTTGGAATTCCATAGATCTCAAGAAGTTTTCACAGAATTTCTTTATCAAGGATACCGAAGGCTTTCTCGAAGACTATGTAATAAATATATAAGGGAACTGTTTCATTGAATCGGCTGCTCGATGTGCAGGTTGACTATCTGTTCAGTGCAACATTTTTTTTTTCAACCTGCTTAGTGGTCTTGCATTTTTTTGTCTGAAGTTGTTTTAACACGACATGGTAACATTCTGTATTTTAAAAAATATAATGTTCTATAGTTTTAACATTCGATTAAGCCTGCCTTTTTAACAAGTTAAATTATGTATTCTTTTTCCAATCTTGTGGAATTTCTACTGTGTCATCGGTTTGAAAATTTTTGCTGTTTTTTAAGGATTCGATTTAAATGATGACATAAATTCTTAGTCTAGCGTTTTCATGGTATTAGTGGCTTTGATATTTTCATTTAAAGATGGCACTGAACAGTCTATATCAAGGTGGTCTGCAGGAGACTGAATATATGCCATTGTTTCATGTGCTTTTATGACAATCCTCACATCTCAACACAATTTTACTCCGATTAGCTAGATATGTATATATTCCTGTACACTCCCCGTCTGATATCTTCAAACAGAATCGAGATTCCTTTACTTTTGTTTTAAATTTGTTTGAGCACTTATCTTTTGTGATCATTCATATTTGGGGTCATAAATAACCTTGAATTAAACATGATTTCGTAATGTAGATATATATGCTATTTCTAAGGCACTCGTCTTTAAAATGACAGCAATTTTCAATATAAGGCAAACCGTTTTCTATTAAATAGTCTTTAGATTATTTTGTACTGCTATTATACACAATTTGCTGCATTTATCTTCGAAGAAAATTTATAATGAATTGTTATTTAATTTATTTCTTAATTTTATATTCCATTAGGCGGCCATCTTGAAAATGGCCGCCATTTTGAGTTTTCGAGTTGGGTCCATAGCTAATATTGTTAAGTATGCTGTTTTCTTCTACCACTCCAAATTTCATCCTTTTACCATACTTTGAGCAATTTCGCCAAAAACCTGCACAAATCGACTGGACTAAAATGATGATTTGGTATCATGCTCATTAAAACGGTGAACACTTTAAATATGATTTAATCCTTTTTTATTTTCATCCGAAATTGGGTTCAACTTTGCTAAATGATACCGATGATAATCTGAAACAAACAAACAAAATCAATTTAGTACATCTTAGGTTGACTTATCTTACGCGCTTTTTCTAAAAGAAAATTAAAATTTACAGGAGCGCATTGTTTTTACAAAGACGTTCAAAATAATTTATTTGAATATTGAAAACATTAAAAAAAAAGCTTTTGATTCACTTTGGAGAAATGGATTATTGTATAAGCTTTTGAAAGTTGGAATTGGAAGAAAGATGTATAATATTTTAAAAAGTCAGTTTAATAATACTGAAGGAGCATTCAAATTTGATGGTAAACATTCCAATTTTTTTGGAATAGAAAAGGGTGTGCGACAAGGAGATTCGATAAGTCCTACTCTGTTCAATATATTTGTTAATGATATAACTAAATTTTTAGAATCTAACAAGTGTGATGCACCAAAAATTATGGATAGTAGTATAAATAGTCTACTATTTGCAGATGATCTCATATTATTATCTGAGAGTAGTTCTGGGTTACAAAATAGTTTAATAAACCTGTCAACATATTGTGATAATTGGCAACTGACAGTGAATGTTAATAAATCTAAATCAATGATTATTCAAAATAATCCACGTAACATACCAAACAGTTTTCTAAAGTATAAAAGTAATGACATCGAAAATGTCCAAGAGTATAAATATCTTGGAACCATAAAATCAAATGGAACACTGCAATCTAACGGTGACCATTTATCAAAAAAAGCACGCAAAGTTTTATTCTCTATCAAATCTTATACTTCATTACTCAAAGATTTACCAGTTAAAGTTTCATGTAATCTCTTTGATACACTGGTAAAACCTATATTATGTTATAATTCAGAAATTTACTATATGGATATTTATCTAAAATACTATAGAGCAAAAGAACGTGCCAGTAAAACACACAAGGATTTAGATATTTTTAATTTTATAGATAAAACGCACCTAGAAAAAGTACATTAAACTTTACTCTTCTGTAAAAGTACATTAGGAACAAATAAATGCTCAACAAATGTTGTCAACAGAGCTGAACTAAATAGAAATCCATTAGAATGCTTCATAAACATTCAAACTTTAAAATACCTAGCAAGGTTAAATTATCAAGAGCTTAACCCTTTACTTAAAGAAGCTTTTGAGTTGACAAAACAGTTAGATTCAGAAGGAACTTACACATGGTATTCATATGCCAAAACTTTAACTAAAGATATTCATATGGACATAGAAGATTTTACTAATGGTACTAATTCTAAAATTCTTAGTAAACTTACAAATAATATTAAAAATAATGTAAATAAATTTTATAAAGATATCACACTTGATAAGATAAATAAATTTGATGAAAATAATAAGGCATATTTATATAAATACTTCAAAACTGAGGATGAGGAGGAATATTATCTCTCCCATCCTAATTTCAAATACAGACAAACTTTCACAAAATTTAGAATATGTGACCACAAACTTCAAATTGAAGTTGGAAGGTATAATAAGATACCAAGAGATAAAAGATTATGCACTTTCTGTAATAAAATAGAAGATGAGAATCATTTCTTTTTTCATTGTCAAAAAACCAGGCGCTTCGAAATATAATGTTTGAAAAATTGAAATTAATAGATTATAATTTTGAATCTTTAAATGAAATAAATAAATTGAAATGGCTATTAAATCCATCAACACCGGATCAAATCTCCATAGTTTATTCTTTTATTATACAGTCATTAGAACTGGGGAGAGAGGATACTCTATAGATTATTTACTGTATTTTCTGTTGTTGTTCATGTTGTACATTGTATGTTTCAAGTTCAACTCTGTATTTATGTTTGTATTGTAAATGTATGCTGTAATCCCTAATTGGGACATGTTTGCATTAATAAACTAAAGATATATTATTCTAAACTCGTTTGGTTTTTTTTTCTTTAGATTTAAAACATTTGTTGGAATTGTGGATTTCCTATGTTTTTGTTCTAGACCGCTTACAAAATTACAAATACCAAAATGCAGGTATAAACGGTTAATTTGGATATGCTATATATCGATATTTCAAGGAGTAACCTCTCGTCAGTAGCATTTAAATCAAAACATTGGAAGGTAAATTTCCAAAACTGTTGAAAACGAAAAGTACTCAAAACCAAAACAGTCCCGTGTGGGGCCCGGGTGGCGTATAGACCCGCAGCAGAGCCTAGCTTGTCGTAAGAGGCGACTAAGGGTCTTGGGATTCTGACGTCGGGTCAGTGCTCAGCCCACAGAGCGACCAAGTGTGTACCCTAGGTGGCTGAATAGGGTGGCCCTCGTCCGCGGGGGTTGTCAGGTCTATAATACGGAAACCCTGACCGCCGACCATAGTGGGCCAACGTGTGTGGAGAGTGCCACGCTTCATGAACGTAAAAGACCCCTTTGTGGACCGCCAAGTAGTGCACCACATAGGCTTAATTTTCCGCCCCTACCCACCTCTCCCCTTTTTTCTGTGGTTCTTCAAAATTAACCGGTCCTTTGTTTCCCACCCCACTCCCATTTTTCATTTATCATCATCATTTCATGTTCATTGTATCATCCTCTTCATGTTCATCGCCTGTAAATAACCTATGTAGCGTTGCACGGGCGTAAAACACCAACTCACTCACTCAATTTGACCAAATCACTCTCTTGAGGTGGCATGTTAAATAAATAAAGAAAAGGATCAATGTTAAATAGTATTTGCCTTATAGCCTATAGTTTAGGCACATAAATCAGGTGAGCGATTCAGGTTCCTGGGAGTCTCTTGTTTTACAATCTCCAACTTTTTTACCTTTGTTGATAAATCTACTTGTCAAGAATTCAATATGTGAATTTAAAGAGGAATTTGTTTCAGCATAAAGTTTCAACAAGCTCTATTTTGTTCCAACTCATGCTCAGATTTGTTAAGTTTTGATTGTATTTTGGCAAGTTCAATGTACAGTACACCGATTTCATCATTTAGTTTTGCTTCAACAGCTTTTATTTTCTTATATCATCTAGTGAGCATAGCTCGTCCTTTAAAACCACAAGCTTTACTTTTTTGTGTAAAGTACTGATATTTTTTTCCTACCATGAAGAGCTCTGTATCTGCTGTGCGTTTCGTATGCAAACTTTGCAACGTTTGTTTCAACTCTTTGTGCGCTTTCATTAAAAGGAAATTGCCCAACAGTCAAAAGATCATTTACAAACGATATGTAGATGATTTTAGGGAAGTTTTCTTTCATTTCACTTAAGAGAAATAAAAGTCCACGGGTAAAAGGGAATATGCAACTTTGCTGACATTTTCATCGGACAAGTTACCGTACTGAAATGTTGTCTTATCACTTGATGCAAAAACAAGTTGTCTTATTTTAATCTTACCGATAGATTCTATGTAATCACTCATTGTCTGAAAGAAAAATATTGTTAACATCAAAAAGTTAAAAATATCATATAAAGCAATTATTCCCTGCACTAACATGAGGGTATGGATGGGAATGTACTCTATTCGGTTGTTCTTTAATTTTTCCCCATTCTTTTGTATTATTTGACATATTTTATATATTAATTGAGATATCTTATATAATATATGAGATATCATATATATTATATATCTCATATATTATATCTCATATATTATATGAGATATATTAAATGTTGATTAAATATGAAAACGGCGTGCCATATATGTAATGTTTGTGTGGATGAAACTTGGTTAGTAGGTGAAAAGTAATGATACTTTCAAGGTCTATTATCAACAAAACCGTGTCTTAGATTTTAGATTGAAGCCTTAAAAAAGAAAAGCCTAAGAAAATATTTTATGGCACATTGATTATTGAACCTTATGCAATATAGCCATGTACGCAAAATGTTACTTTAATATTAGAGTATAGAATGTGAAAGGAATATTCTGAGACACGGTCTTGATTTCTGCAATAAAGGAACGGTCTTAAGAGGTATCCACTCAAATTTTGTTTTTAGCTCACCTGGCCAAAGGCCATGTGAGCTATTGCCATCACTTGGCGTCCGTCGTCGTCGTCCGTCGTCGTCGTCGTCCGTCGTCGTCGTCGTCGTCGTCCGTCGTCGTTAACTTTTCTTCAAACTTCTTCTCCTCTGAAACGGCTGCACAGATTCAAACCAAATTTGGTCTGGTGGTACTTTAGGGTATCCCCCACAGAACTGATGTGGGGATTTTTGATTCGTCGAAAAACATGGCTGCCATGGCTAAAAATAGAACATAGGGGTAAAATGCAGTTTTTTGCAAATAACTCAAAAACGGCTACAGATATCAAAATTCTGGCATAGGGTAAAAGTGATCAGCACCTCAAGATCTACCAGCCCTGAAATTTTGAAGAAAATCCAGCAACCCATGTAGGAGTTATTGCCCTTTTTGTGGATTTTTTGCAAATTTTACACCTGTTTAGCTCAATATCTTGAAAATTATACTAGATATTTGAGAAATTTAAATTGCATATTGTTAAGCACATCAAGATCTACAAAATATGTAATAGGGTCAACGTTGTAGGACCTTTCCTTTTAGGAGTTATTGCCCTTAGAACGTCAAAATTGAGCATTTTAACAGCATTTCCTCATTACATTGAAAACGTTAACTCCTCTGACACTTTAAGTCCAAATGGAACCAAACTTGGTATAGTTGTTTATTAGCATTAGGTGTATAGAACTGATGTGGGGATTTTTGATTTGTCGTAAAACATGGTCGGTGTGGCTAAAAATAGAACATAGGGGTAAAATGAAGTTTTTTGCAAATAACTCGAAAACGGTGACAGATTTCAAAATTTTGATTGGGAACAAAAGTGATCAGCACCTCAAGATCTACCAGCTCTGAAATTTTGAAGAAAATCCAACAACCCATGTAGGAGTTATTGCCCTTTTTGTTGAATTTTTGCTAGTTTTGCAACTGTTTAGCTCAATATCTTGAAAACTATACAAGATATTTGAGAAATTTAAATTGCATATTGTTAAGCGCATCAAGATCTACCAAATACGTAATAGGGTCAATGTTGTAGGACCTTTCCTTTGAGGAGTTATTGCCCTTAGAACATCAAAATTGAGCATTTAAAAAGCATTTCCTCATTATATTGAAAACGTTAACTCTTCTGCCACTTAAAGTCCAGTTGGAACCAAACTTGGTATTATTGTTTATTAGCAATAGGTGTATAGAACTGATGTGGGGATTTTTGATTGGTTGTAAAACATGGCCGCTCTGGCTAAAAATAGAACATTAGGTTAAACTGCATTTTTTCGAAAATAACTCAAAAAGGGTGCCAGATTTTTAGATTTTGATTGAGAACAAAAGTGATCAGCACCTTAAGATCCACCATATTGTCAGATGACCCCCTTATTAATCTTATGACCCTTTCAACGTCAAAAAGATTTTGCCTAATAACCTTTACTTCAGGCACATATGTCAGGTGAGCGATTCAGGCTCCTGGGAGCCTCTTGTTCTTGACCTGGCTGTTGAACTAGAAATGTGAAAATATTTCATATATCTTAAATAAGTCTGTTACAACAGCGTTGTCGCAAACATGTACATTGACCTTGTAAGTTGTAAGGTTTTACAAAGCACCGAATAACATTGACTGTTGGACGTCTGAATTAGGGAATAGTGATACCAACAAAAGCACCGCATACATAGCAACAACACTGTCTGAGGAGGAAAAAAATGACTATCCATATCTGCCATTTTCTTCTTTGTGTAGGTGCTAAAAATGACGACATTTTTGTATTGGATTCCTGAATTGCGAAAAAGGCCATACCAACAGAGCTTCATTTTGTAGTCATCCAAATGTACCTCTAAGCCTTTCTCAGTTCTGTCAACTTCAAATCTGACGGCAATCAAATCTGGTCTTCTGAAATATTTCGATTACATGTAATGTTATTCTAGAAATGTTGTCAATCAAATGTTTGCTCCAATAAGCACTAATTGTGCACCGTTCCTTGCTAATTGGTATCTTCATTCATATGAAGCTGATTCCTTACAATCTCTTCTTGACTAAAATCATCGTAGACTAGCTCTCTTTTCTAACCTTACTTTCCGTTATATTGATGATGTCCTTTCACGGAACAATTCTCGGTTTGGTGACTTTCTCCATCTCATATTTACCCAAGAACTTGGTATCAAGAACAGAACAGATTATGGGAGTTCGCTTCATATTTGGATCTTCATCTCAAAATAGATTCTCAAGGAAAACTTTCAACGAAGCTCTATGACAAACGTAATGACTTGAACATTTTAATAGTCAACTTTCCCTTCTTGTGTAGCAACATTCCGTCCGCCTCAGCTTATGAAATTTTAGTATCACAAATGATTTGTTAAGACTTACATCCTTGGCAGAGCGTCAAGTCTAACACAAATTTGCTCACCTTCTGTGTTGAACAGACGTAGGTGATTAAAATATTTCATAAGAGGAAGATACACTTAATTGAGATTGAAGAGAATTTCATGTTTATCGCCTTTAAATAACCTACTAGTATAAAGCGGTGCAAAGGCGTAATACAGAACAGCTGCTGTCTCTAAAGATATCAACAGAAGAGGATTGTATGACTGTAAATGTTAAAAGATTCCATTGAGTAATAGTGTGAAGGAAGAAAGAATATCCGTAGGAGTCCTTGGATATCTGTTTGTGTCTGATCTGATAGATAATGAGTGGTGCTGTATAGTTCTAGAGTCTGATGGAAAGAGAATTGTGCTGTTTGGAATTGCAAGATGTTGATATGTGATCTTGTACATCATGACTAGACGTCTTTTTTGTCTACGTTAATACAGTTATGGCAATTTTAATGTATTTATCATTGTAAATACACTACTGGTGTTGTGGTATGATTATAAGCATACTGTGCTACCCTTCTTTGCACCATTTCTATCTCCGAGATAGATCTTGTAATGTGTGGGTCTCAGACTGAGTAAGAATACTTAAGTTTGGGACGGACCAGTGCCTGGTATGTTTGGCTTTTGATGTGTTGGTTGTTTGGGGTTGTGGTTATGGAGAACATAGTTATGACGGAGAGGTTTGACGTTTAGTTGGGACAGACAGAACGGAACATTTAACCGGATGAAAGACCATCAACCAATCAGATTCTCATTTTGCTGCTGCATCAAGATCAACTTGTAGTTTTAGACAGTCACTTTGAATTAACAATTTGAAGCGCAACGGATGTGCTATTGCAAGTGGAAATTACCGGAGCACCTGAGTTCTCGTTGTTTGATTTCTGTTCGGTTGATTTTGTGAATTATTTATGTTTTGTGTTTCTTCGTGCTATTTCATTCGTGTTTACTGGTTTGTCATTGGCACTCTTGGACTTTTAAGACTCGTTGCTTCTTTCTGTTACTTATGGTTACATCTAGTGTCATTTTAAGTAAAATGTCATAAAAAGATCTTAACTTTACTTGGTTTGGCTACAAGGGAGTGGCTTATACTTTTTAAAATTAAATCTGTGAACAAATCGCATTCTCTGCACACGCGTCATTAGATTGCAGGCGTTGTGGGCCAGGATTTTCTTTCTTTATAATTAGAAGTACGGTGTTTAATAAAAAGCATAATGTCGTCTATATACTATTTCCAAATAGAAATAGTAATATAGCGAGAGTCAGAAGTTTTTTTTAAATACACACAAAAAATAAAAATCAAATCCTGGACCTAAATACCTTATCATACCTTGCCCTTTTAACTTAAAATAGGAATCAGACTATGTACGTGTTACAGATAAGCTATAAAGGACAGTCGAACTGACAATTTAAAATTATATAATATTTCAAACATTGTCATAGAAGATCGTTGAACTAATAATGATACAACTATCAATATTTCTAATACTGGCCTCTGTGGGTGAGTATAAGTAGTAACACAAAACACAACATGGTTGTAAGACAAACTAGTTAAAGTGAAAGTAGGGTGATCATTTTAGAACAACAAACAGCCAAAAACGAATGAATTACGACTGATTTCGTGTAACATAATTTTGAATGTTTTACAACTGTCTGAAAATCTTTATTTGGAGACAATGACTTTGTTTTACTAACTGTCGTTAGTCCTACGTTTTGTAGTTAGTGAGTGAGTTGGTGTTTTACGCCCGTGCAACGCTATATAGGCTATTCACAGGCGATGAACATGAAAAGGATGATAAAATGAGCATGAAATGATGATGATAAATGAAATATGGGGTGGGGTGGGACACAAAGGACCGGTTAATTTTGAAGAACCACAGGAAAAGGGGAGAGATGGGTAGGGGCGGAAAATTTAGCCTATGTGGTGCACTACTTGGCAGTCCACAAAGGGGTCTTTTACGTGCATGAAGCGTGACACCTCTTTAATATTCTATATAACTTATGACACGTCTTAGTCCTTTAGTAAAACGGCGGCCATATCTGTATATATGTTACAATAAGTAGGTGAAATCAGGAATTACGTGTAATCACTGAGCAAATCAGTAAACCTGTAATTACTAGCCTTTTTTAAGAATAACAGGAAACTACTGATATTTTTTTTTTATTTTTTTCAGTTATTTACTGACTTGAAAAAGCAATCAAAAACCCATTAAAATATGAAAAAAATTAAGGCAAATCTTATCACACTGCAATACTTTTATTATTATTTGTCTGACTAGTGTACGAGATTCTGTCATTAATTATGACAAACCTCCTTTTCACCTCACCTGACCCTAAGGGTCATGTGAGCTATTGCCATCACTTGTCGTCCGTCCTTCCGTCATCCATCCGTTAACTTTTTCAAACGTTAACTGCTCTGACACAATAAGTCCAATTGCAACCAAACTTTGTACAGCTGTTTATTGGTGTATGTGTTGTAAATTATCGTTTGGATTTTTTATAAGTAAAAAATCATGGTTGCCATCGCTAAAAATAGAACATAAGGGTAAATTGCAGGTTTTTGGTTTGTTTGTTTTTTTGTTGTTTTTTTTTTTGCGAATAACTCAAAAACGGCGACATATCTCGAGATTCCGAAATAGTTAAAGTGTTCAACACCTCAAGATCTACATGCCCTGTAATTTTGAAAAAGATCCACCAACCGATGTAGGAGCTTTTGTACTTTTTCCAGATTTTTTACAAATTTTACTCATATCAGCTCAATACCTTGGAAAAAAAAGCTATTTGAAAAATTTGAATTGCATATTTTTAGGCACATAAAGATCTACAAAAACAGATTCTAAATTTTAGGTTCTTTCCTTAAAGGAGTTTATTTCTTTAGAACGTCAAAATTCACCATTTTTTACAGTCTTTATCATTGTATTTAAAGCGTTACCTCCTCTAACACCATTATTTGCAATCAAACTTGGTATAGTTGTTCCTTTTATCTACAGAATATATCGCTATTAGCACCACTTATAAAAAATTATAAATTGAAAAATGCATTGAAAAAATCCAAATAAAAGTAACCAGCAAATTTACAAATGGATGATTTCATGCATGAGGTAATAGGATATACCAACTTTTAAGTGTGATATTTTTAAAAACTGGAAAATGACCGTCTGACTCAGTAAATAAGTGAAATAATTCATTTAAAAGTAAGAAATTACTTATAATTACTGGTCTGATTTAGGATTTATTTTAATTATGACCTGTAGAAATTACAGGTGATTATTATATTTTAGTAATTGCGTGTAATACCTGATTTCTTCTATTGACTTTATTATTCCACATCCCTTTATTTTCTATACATATATATAATAAAAATATAAAAATACTACAAAGATCCAGACGATTTTTTTTCAACTCTCGAAGAGCGTTTCGTTCATTCAAGACTCATCAGAGGCGCTCTACCAACAGTTGAGACATAATTTCTTATAACATTGGTCTACAAGTCGGCCATGGAGACAGCGGTGATGGATCTAATATCCAGCATGGCATGCAAGGTTACAGAGATCTGAGGCGCATATTCCAGTCGTTCATTGTGCGTAGATCCCAACTCTTCACTGAGGTACTGCATGGATACTTTTAAGTAGACCTTTTCCGTACAAAGCTTAGTGCTCTTGTGGGCAGATCCGCGATCCGATTACCAAGGGTTCTGTGTTTTAAAAAAAAGTTTCTAGGTGTTAAAGTACGCATCTTAAACGTTTTTAGGGGCGATCCTTGTGCTCAAACGATAAAAAACGGACCGATTAAAGTTTCTTCAGAAATGTCTTCATATATGGCGGTTATATGATAATACTGTAAGTTATGTTGATATATATAGTTGTGCATTTTAAAACTAAATGTATGTATGGGAAGCAGGAACTGAGGCTTTTGGCGATTTATAATTTGTTAAATATTTGTTGATAGCTTAGTCGGTTTGCTTCTAAATCGAGATCTGATGGATAAAATGTGATAAAAAGTCTTCTTATATACTCTTCAAAAAAAGTTACGCATAGGTAGAAAATTCCCTATATGTTTAATGCAAACCCACACGTCTTTGAAACACTATAACTAAGCCATCCTTTATCCGATTTCCATGAAATAAAAATCAATAAAAAGAAAAATGAATGAAGCTTAATTGTGTATTTTTGGCAAAATCGTAACCTTACTGATAATTGGGATATTGCAAGTAGAACTTAAGCGTACATTTTACGCATAATATTCCCGTTTAAATCAATGCAAAATGTTTCGCGAAAAACATTAGTCGTGTTCTACTTGCGATATCTTAAAAACCATTTAAGTCAGGATTTTGGTCCAAATTAATCGAAAAATTTTTATTTCTTTTTCTTTTTAATGGATTTTATTTCATGAAAATCTACTACAGAACAGCTCGGCAATATTAATTTGAAATAGCGTAGGTTTGCATTAAGCCTATGGGAAATTTTCTACCTATGCGTAACTTTTTTTGAACCGTATATTTCATAGGTTGTGTCTTAGGTGCATGCCCTAATGGTTGGGTTCATCATGGTAAATTTTGTTAATCATTAAGCTCGGATATGTTGAATTGGACTTCTGCAAAGGTATTTTTTAAAATATGCCTGGGTCTTATTTAAACCATAGTCCCGTGCGGGGCCCGGGTGGCGAATAGGCCCGCAGCAGAGCCTAGCTTGTCGTAAGAGGCGACTAAGGGTCTTGGGATTCTGACGTCGGGTCAGTGCTCAGCCCACAGAGCGACCAAGTGTGTACCCTAGGTGGCTGAATAGGGTGGCCCTCGTCCGCGGGGGTTGTCAGGTCTATAGTACGGAAACCCTGACCGCCGACCATAGTGGGCCAACGTGTGTGGAGAGTGCCACGCTTCATGCACGTAAAAGACCCCTTTGTGGACCGCCTAGTAGTGCACCACATAGGCTAAATTTTCCGCCCCTACCCACTTCTCCCCTTTTCCTGTGGTTCTTCAAAATTTACCGGTCCTTTGTTTCCCATCCCACCCCCATATTTCATTTATCATCATCGTTTCATGTTCATTTTATCACCCTTTTCATGTTCATCGCCTGTAAATAACCTATATAGCGTTGCACGGGCGTAAAACACCAACTCACTCACTCACTCATTTAAACCATAAAACAATGGAGAAGCAGACTGGGTCTTGAGAAAGCTTTTCATATCGAATTCAAAGTTTAAAGGATAACACGATAGTTGGCCAATAATGTATTATCACTGAGACAATTGTGTAAAGGTGTACATCATAGTAACATAAAAAATAATACAGCAATTTCAAAACAGCATAATAAAGGTTGCGGACTGGGTTTTAAGAATAATGAATAGTACCAAAAGAATATGAAGAACAATGAGTACCTTAGTCATTGCTTTACTCCCAAGCAGTGCGAATTTCAGCTATTCTTGAAAAGGGTGATAGAAGAAATATGAAATGATGATGACGTCCAGCAAGGTCAATCGGGAATGAGAGTTTTGACTGCCACTTAAGGTCGCTGGACTCGAATAACTAATGGATAGGGTCGGACAATTTAACCTCCTGTATGGGGATTTTATGGGTTACTCTTATCGAGACCTGCAGCAGGGTTCTTTAACGTGCGAAGTACATGCCATTTTTCCAACACGGTACACCACTATACTTTGTGGCAACGTTTTCCGCATTGTAGCCTGACGGTCCCGGCTAAAAACAGAGAAAAATGGCAAACAATCAACTTTTAGAAAAGGAGCGGAGCTTTCAAGTGTCAAAAGTCCGAAGTGACAACGACAAAACCAGTAAACACGAACGAGAACACGAACATAAAAAAACAAAATATCAACCGAACAGTAATCAACAACGCGAACTTAAGATTTAACGAGAGTGAATTAAAGTGCTTCGCAAGAGAAAGCAGTTCCCCATTGCGCTGCCAGTTTCCAATTCTGTGTGTCAAATCAGGTAAATGAAGACAGAACAAAACCCTATGACAAACCTACATCTGCAGTCATCTAAGAGATGAGCTCACCACCATCGATTACCTTCTAAATAGCCGTAAAAAATAAATCTCGTCATCATGAAAACAAGTTATCTAAAGATTAAAAACGAAAACATAGAATGAAGTTGATGGTTAATATAAAAAGATGCAATATGGGTTATAACTTCAAAGTATTAGCCAAAATGCAACTGCTAAGTATAGTATCAACTGGCATTTGGTGCTCCATGTTGAGATAATTTTGACAAGTTATTCATTTGATAGAATAACTAGTGATAGTTACAATGTTACAATATCTAATATAATTTCAAAGAATAATCATTGTGATATTTCAGGACGCGTGTATATCTAAAGGCGCATATTTAGCTGAACCAAAAACCAAGGTGGAATCCGATTTTCTCGAAGCTCTTACAATACCACAGTCGAAAGGTATTTCTATAGGACTGCGATACAAATGGCGGACGTCCAATGAATCGAAAATGTTTATATGATGTCTTTGTCGTTGTTTGATGACTTGAGTATTAATTCATATGATAACTTTTTTATGTAGTTTAGTTGACCAATTGCTGTGATATATTACGATGGTGTTCATTCTCATTAGCGAATCTGAGAAATTTTCTAAGAAAAAAGGGCACTAATATTTTATTTTTGATGGGCTTGAAAAAAAGAATAGCCAAAACAAAAGACTTTTTTGGAAAAAGGGGGGGGTAATTTTTGTTTTTTGCAAATAAAGTTAAGTATATAAAACGAAAAAAGTTTTAATTAACCGATTTTCGTAAAATGTAACAAAACCTTTTCTATGCTTGTGAAAATTAAAGTGGGGTAAACGGTCTGAAAATTTTCCATCATCAAGATATCTTTTCGCCAATGACGAAAGTGATGAGCGCTAGAAAAAAATCACTGGACTAAATGTACCATGAACCGGGTCGATTGAAATACTTTACAAGACCTTAGCTTGACTGAATACAAAACTTCAAATATTTATGGGTCTTTTGTCCCATATATCCCCCAGTTATAAAAATGAGCAGGTAATATCTATTATTTCAAACGTTTTGACATTTTCAAAAATCATGCATATGTTTAATTTCAAACAAAGTGCATAAAGATTGCTAAGTGAATGACAATGTAGTTTGTTACAATAGAAACTAGTATGTATATATAGTATGATTACCTCCCTTAGAAGATGAAGCAAGGTTTTTAGACTCCCAACTAAAAGTGGAAAAATGGGCAAAAATTCGAGCGGTACAGAAATTAAAAACATTCACAGTTAAAACATAGACGTTAAAGGCATAAACTGCAAAAATAACAGAATCAGACATGATCAAATCGCCCAAAAGAAGGACGAGTCAAGGCGCCAGCCCCGATGTAAACAAAAATGGCGGCGATCAAATCAACATATCAAAATCAGGGAAACAAGCTACATTCCACATTTCAACAAAAGACTCGGTTTTACTATGGCGAAGAGCAATGTTGTTAAGATATTATCAAATACTAGGCAATGAAATGAACACGGTAGTTCAATGGTCAGACTTTGATACTAAAAATAACTTGATAACCGTCAGTGATGAAAAGAAGAAATTTGAGTGGAAGATTCCTAACCCAAGCTTATTTAAAACAGTCATTCATGTTAATACGGCAAAGAAACAAAAAATTGTTATAACTTTATTCTACACAACAAATAATGCACAGGTACAAGGTCAATTAACAGAAAAATGGTGCGAATCTGAATATCCCAAAATTAAAGAGACAGTGTCACAGCTCATACGTGAAAAGAGAGATAACTCAGCCCAGGTAATTGACAAAATTCTTAGCAACATAGAATTTGAAGATGACACTTTCTGTGTAATTAGTCAAACTCACAATCCAGAAAAAGAAACAGCCGAAATAAATAAAGAGACAAAAGTAACAGAAGATGAAGAGCCTGCCTCAATTCAATTAAAATTCGTAGAGAAGAAAGTAGAAAAAACTGTGGGACCGAAAGAGAATAACTCTGAAACACAAAACACAGATACAAAACAGAAAAACTCTGAAACACAAAATAATAAAAATCCAGAAACACTTTCGGAAATTGACAAATTGAAAAGTGCCATTCATGTAATAGAAAGAAATCAAATAGAAAATCATGATCAAATTGACAAAATTGTAGAAATTAGCTTAGAGATAAAAGAAAAACTAGAAAATCTTACTGAAATGAAAGAAGATATCACTGGGATAAAACAGAATCTTGAAAAACTAGAGAAAAGTTTTAATAAGGAGATAGAAGAAATAAAAAAACAAGTGAAACACTATGATGGAATTGTGTCAACATCTTTACCTCGAAAAGAAAATTGCGGATGTGAAAAAGAATTAAAGGTTGTGAGACAGGAACTCAGAGATTCAAAAGATCAAGTAATTCAAAATATGAAGGAGATGAGTACACACATTTATACAGAAGTTCGGAAAATAAATGTAGAAAAAACACCAACAAAAGAAAAGATGGAAAACCAACAAACAAAACAAAGCAAAGAGGAACAAAAACAGACTGATGAACCTAAAAACAGTGAAGAAATTAGACAAAACAAACAGGAAAAGTCATCAGACAATGTGAAAAAAGTTTCAGAAAAACTAGATAGGTCAACACAAGGTCAGGAAAAAGACATTTGGATCGTCGGAACCTCAATTACCAAAGACTTGAGAGGAGGCAAGCTATATAAGAACAAAAAATCTATCATTACAACCCTAGATGACAAAACAGTATATGGTGCGACAAACTTCGTTAAGACTGGAAAAATACATGCCAAAAATGTTGTATTTCAAGTCGGATCAAATGACTTAGAATCTAAAACACCAGATGGAGTTATGAAGGAAATAGAACTTCTTGTTCAAAAAACCAAAGAAGTGTTACCTAGTGCCAAAATTGTAATGTGTGAGCTACTTCCAAGATACTACAATAATGGTCAAAAAACTGTTGAATTTAATGAAAAGAGATGTATGTTCAATATTTTACTCAAAGATTTTTGTACAGATACATGTAGCAATATTGATTATGTTGAATTTTTTAATATGAAGAGCAATTGTTTTTATGATGGTATACACCTCAGTACAAGTGGGGTGGGTCAATATGTAAAATGTTTGAAAGAAGTATTAAACCCAATCTTGGGGATGAAAGTTTATGAAACACCTAGTCAAGGGTACATTTACACATACAGTAAATTACAAAGTCAAAACAAAATGACAACACAATATATGAATGTAGATCAGGGTTATAGAAACCATAAACCGGCCAACCAAGAGACATACATGTATCAACAACAATACAGTGAACCTAGTCAGAGGAAATCACCATTTTATAACAATAGAGAAAATCAATTTCATTATAAACAAAGTACACCTTCCTACATGTATGAAAATGGTGAACATAAAAAATCAAGTTTGCACATGCAACAAAATAGCTTTACAAACAAAGACAAAATTTTTAGTATGCTAGAATACATAATGAAAAACATGTAATTAGTGAAGTCAATGCCAGATTTCAGGTTATATTTTGTTATAAAAAGTTCAAAAGGACTTATGACTTTGTTGTCTAATTGGATATATATAGTACATGTATATTTGTGAAGTTGTATGTGAAAACATTTCAAAAAGTTATTTGTTGCTTGATTGAATATTAATGTAAATGTGTATTTGTTAGATGGAAATAGTATTTCAAAAAGGGTATATTGTTTGAATGTAGAAAGAAAGAAATCTTAAATATTATAAAAATACATATGTTATATATGAATATGTTGAATTTTGGCTTATAAATTTCACAAAAAGTTTCATATGTTGTTAAAGAAAAGAAATTTAATTAAAGAAAGAAGTTTATAAATGTAAATACTTAACATGGATTGTATACAATTTTGTATAGAAATGAAAAATTTTGACATGAAAATATTACAGAAATATTATAATGTTTGTTTGAAATAAGTTTGTTACATGTCATGCATGTATGAAGGTAAAAACTCTAATATTGTTATATAATTATTTTATTATATTTTTTTTTTTTTTTTTTTTTTTTTTTAGTTCTTTCATGTTTAAAGATGAAGCATGTTCATGTTAATATGTACGTAAAAAAAAAGAAAAAAAACCAACACAATTTAAGTTTATAAATCTTAATCAAAACTAATTAGAAAACCATACACTATATGGGATAAACTAAAATAAATTTGCTTTTATTAGATACTGAAATGGCATTTTGTTTTTGGAAAAAAGAAAATGAATGATCAGATTGAAATTTTCAATTTCAATTTAATTAATGTTTCTTGGAAACTAAAATTAAAACTAAATTTATCTATAACATTGCTGAATTAAGCCCAAAATTTTCCACTTTTAGTAGACAATGAAAAATGGCTTCTAAGCATAAGAAGCAAATAAGTATATCTGCCTGGAATATCCATGGTCTGGGGGAAAAGCACAAAGATGATTTATTTTTAGAAAAGGTTAAAAGTGATATAAACATTCTACTAGAAACTTGGACTGGTGAGACAAAAGATATCCTTATTCCTGGTTATTGTAATCACAGTAAATCTCGTAAAAAAAAGAAAAAATCGAGAAGACATAGTGGGGGTATCATTATATATTATAAAAAATATCTAAGTAAAGGATTAGAATTTATTGAAAAGGGTTCTGACTCAGAAAATAGATTATGGTTTAAATTAAAAAAGCAATATTTTGGTATCCCAGAGGACATATATGTATGCGCTGTGTACATGCCACCGGTTACATCCAATCACTATAATGAAGATTACTTATATCTTGAAAATGAAATTAATAACTTCAGTAACAAAGGAAAAATTGTTCTGATTGGTGATTTTAACTCCAGAACTGACTCAAAGCTAGACTACATTGAGAATGATTCTGTAGATTTAAATCGCTTTCAAGACAATGATTTATTACCAGAAAATTATAGAATAGATCAGAGCTCTAAAAGAAATAGTGCTGATAAAGTTTCAAATTTACAAGGAGAGCATCTTTTGGAATTATGTGTTTCCTCTAGACTTAGGATTTTGAATGGCAGATATATAGGAGATATCCTGGGAAATTTTACATGTTTTACTGCAAATGGTAGTAGTGTTGTAGATTATGCCATTGTTAGTGAAGATCTCCTTTCCTCAGTTCGACACTTTAAAACAGATGATCTGAACTATTTATCAGACCATACACAAATAGAATGTTCATTGAAATGTAACTTTAGCTTACAAACAAATGAAGATATATTCTCAGATAAAAGATGGTCTTCAACTTTTTCATATCATTGGGACCAAGAGAAATCTAAAATTAAATTAAGTGATTTTATATCAAATAGACAAGTAATAGAAGATCTTGTTGATTTTGAACTGAAAATTTTTTCAGATGATCAAAAAGGTGTTGATGCCGCAACAAATAAATTAACAAATATTTTTTATAGAATGTCTGATTATTCTTGTAAAATAAAGAAAAAAAGAAAAACTAAGAAAGTTAAAACAAAACAAAAATGGTCAGATAATTCTATTTTAGAGTTGAAACATCAAATTAATTTTATAGGAAAAAATATAAAAATCAGTCCATATAATGAAGAATATAAAATAAGGTACCACACACTTTTAAAGCAATTAAAGAGGACATCAAAATTTAAAAAGGCTCAATATAAACAAAATTTATATAAAAAACTTGAAGGCTCATTTAGTCATGATAAACAGGAATATTGGTCTATATTAAAAGATATGAAACATGATGTAACACACAAGGAAGAAACTGAAGAGGAAATATTTAAAGAATTGACTCCTCTTGAAAACCACTTTAAAAATCAAGGGAATTGTAGTACAACTAATAAATTATTCCAAAACTATGTTGAAAAAGAAACAGAAAATGGTGAAAAAAACATAAAATGGAATGAAAGCACTGATAAACCTATAACTTGTGAAGAGGTTAAAATTATCCTTCAAAAATTAAAATCTGGCAAAACTAGTGGACCTGATAAGATAATAAATGAAATACTAAAATACAGCAAAGATGTCACGCTTAAATCTCTGACAAAACTTTTTAACATGATTTTAAAATCAGGATATTATCCCCAAAAATGGGAAGAATCCTATATAATAGCTCTACACAAATCTGGAGATAAATTGAATCTAAATAACTATAGAGGTATCTCATTGATGAGTTGCCTCTCAAAAGTTTTCAGTGCTATTCTTAATGCAAGGCTAACCAAATTTATGGAAAACAAATATAATAATTCCCAATTTGGATTCAGAAGTAATCATAGGACTTCTGACAGTCTTTTTATTCTTAAATCTTTAATAATAATAAATATCTTCATAAAAATAAAAAAAAGTTTTATGTATGTTTTGTTGACTTACAAAAGGCCTTTGACTCCCTTTGGAGAAATGGCCTTCTTTATAAGCTTAAAAATATGGGAATTGGACAAAATATGTACAATATAATTAAAAATCAGTTTAAGAATACCTTGGGCTCATTAAAACACCAAAACTTTATTTCAAGTCCATTCAAAATAGATAAAGGAGTGAGACCAGGAGACTCTATTAGTCCCACTTTATTTAACATTTTTATTAATGACATAAGTGACTTATTTTCTAAAGCTACTTGTGAACCTTTAACACTATTAAATTCAAAACTTGGAAGCTTACTGTTTGCAGATGACCTTATCATTCTATCAGAGAGCAAAGAAGGCCTGCAAAATAGTTTAACAAATCTCTCAGAATATTGTGATAAATGGCAATTAACTGTAAATGCCAGTAAAACTAAAACTATGATTTTTCAAAATAAACCTGTTAATATACCAACTTCATTCACAGAGTATAAAAATATTCCTATTCAGAATGTAAAAGAATTTAGATACCTGGGATGCTTAATAAACAGCAATGGTAGTCTGATAAACAGTACTGTGGATATGACAAATAAGGCCAGAAAAGTACTTTTTACTGTGAAGGGGTACACATCAGACTTAAGTCAAATTCCTGTGAAAGTTTCATGCAATGTATTTGATACACTCATTCATCCTATTTTAACTTATAATGCTGAAATAAGCTTCATGGACCATTATTTGAAATATTATAGAGCCAAACTTAGAGCTCACAAGAACAATCTAGAGGTAGATCCCAATACGTTTATAGATAAAACACCTATTGAGAAGCTACATCTAAGTTTTTGTAAAAATACACTTGGAACTAAGAGAAGTTCCTCAAATTTAGCAACTAGAGCTGAACTTGATAGACTTCCTGTTGAATCCAATGTAAAAATACAAGCCATATCATATCTTGCTAGACTCTATAGCAATGATATTAATCCAATACTAAAGGAAGCCTTTCAACTAACAGAAAAACTAGATGTTGAGGGAACATATTCTTGGAACACTTTTGCAAAAAATATTTTGGAAGAAACTAATATACAAAAACATCAGTTAGCAAACTGGGATCCAATAAAAAAATTAGGTCATGTTAAAAAAACAATTAAAGACAATGTGACCGAATATTATAAAAAAATAACTATTAACAAAATAGAAAATTTAACAGAAGACAATAAGTTGTTCTTATATAAAAGTATTAAAGTAACAATAAATCAAATGGAGTTTTACTTAAAACATCCAAATAAAAAAGTACGTCAAAACATAACAAAGTTTAGAATTAGTGACCATAAATTATTTATTGAAACTGGTAGATATTTAAAAATTCCCAGGCATTTGAGACTATGTGAAACCTGTAATACTTTAGATGATGAGCAACATTTCTTTTTAAACTGTACAATTAACAAAAAAGAAAGGGATACATTACTTAAAAACCTTTTAGATTGGTATCCAAATTTTGATCTGCTTAACAATAATGAAAAACTAATAAAAATTTTAAACCCGTCAACACCTGAAGAAATTGGGATTATTGTCTCTTTTATAGATCGGTCATTAGAACTGAGGAAGGGAGAGCCTAGTTAGTTCCAATATTTAATATAAAATGTTTATATTACTGACTATATGTTTGTTTCATATTCTTCATGTCAATTTGTTATTATTCATGTATATCATTGTTTTATAATATATGTCATTGTCATTGTTTTGTATTGTATGCCATGACTGTACTAGTCTCTAGTTGCATTAATAAACTATATATATGTCTTTGAGTCGCAGAAAATGCACAAATTAAGAGTCGAAATGGTGTACTAGTATTTTTTTCAGAAAAAAATGATAAATTGAAGAAATTGTCATTTTTATATGATAAAGGCAGACCTATTAAACGTCCAGTCAAATGCTCTAAATATATATCCATCGTATATTCAGAGCATTGAATTTTCATTTATTCGTTTTTTATATTATATTTTCTAGCATATTGTATAGGTGGTTCAGACTTGGCTGTTGAGGGTAAATGGATGTGGGTACATAGCAACGAACCATTTACGTACACTGACTTTTATCCTGGAGAACCAAACAGTAAAAACAATATAGAGAACTGCCTGCATCTGTATGCTTCCCAAATGCGATGGAATGATTTCAGGTGTCCAGAGCCACAGTACTACATATGCGAACTAAAGTATTATTTTTAATTTAAAAGCAAACTACAACAGTACGGTTGTATTTTGTAAGATAGATATTGAAAATTCCGTTGCTTTTAATTATAATGCAACACTTTAATACGTCTGTCCTTTCGGACTTTGACACTTGGATGCCCCATTGGTACCTCTGCTTTTTTTCGACATTGTAGAGGAGAATCTGTTTCACTTTCAATGGCTTAGAAAAGAAAAGTAAAATTATGATTACTTATTCAGACGAAATCAGTTTTGCATGAATAACATGAAGCTTTGCCTGTTCAAGTGAACTTTTAATTTTTGATTTTTGAAATGAATAAGACCACTATAACATTTTTTACTCGTAGTACTATTTCTGTACCTCAACATACTAATAATTGTAAAAGTATATTTGTGGCATTTTGCTTGCTCTTCTAAGACACATTATTTATTATTCTTAAAACTGTTAGTATCTAAGAGGGGATTATATTAACATTTTTAAATTTGTTTTCTCCTTGTAAGACATTTGTTCCTACTTATTTCGAAAAATGGTGGCGTCTTTTGACTGCACGCCTTCGATTCTGCATGACTGTGATATCGTATTAAGAGAGTACGAGCCTGATATTTTTTGTAATTAAAAGTTTTTTAGAATAGAAAATTTGGACAGAATAGCTCAAAATAGCTAGACTTTATGAAAAAAGTTTTTCAAAAACATGGAGCTGTTTTCAAGATATAAGCACCTAAAAATATGGCGGGGAAAAAACTTCTCTAGATTTTTCATAGGAAATACATTGAAAGTTCGTCTTCTGTTTTAACATAAAAATTAGAATTTAATGAAACTGTTATAGGGTGTTTATTATGACCTTCTCTTAATAATTCTGAACAAATATTAAGAAAACATGGTGAATTTTTTTTAATGCATTTGAATGGATAAAAGCCGAGTATCTCGAAAATGTTCAATTTCTGAATCTCGTACTCCCTTAGACACAGATTTGTTACTTTCCCGCTGTATATGATTTAATAGCAAGGTAACGTCGATCATTCTATTTTGGTTCGTTATGGTTTTTTCACCTTTTAAGGTGATTTTTTAAAACATTCTAAGCTTCCTCAAAAGGATTATAACGAGATGTGGAATAAGTTTACACGAAAACAAACCTACATAATAAGCGTCAACGGATGTAGCTCGCCGTTTGGTATACTTTCATTTTGATCTTCAGACTTTTTGTAGGAGCGTTTCTGACTAGTTAACCTAAGATATTCTAAATGGTGTATTTTTCGTTTCAGGTTATCATCGATATCAACGGGTAAAGTTGAACCAAATTTCGGATGAAAATTGAAAGATAATTAAAATAAAAATTGAGAGGATCATTTTTAAATGAATATCTTATCTTTTTGTTTACTTTGACCATTAACTCTTAATTTTCAATCTCTCATTACTCTTGGTCTATTTGACTTGCTTTAATTTGAGGAATTGTTTGATATCTTCCTTCGCAGTAAGATAACCCATTTTGTAAAACTGCGAGCACTTCAAACCAACTAAACAAAAGATGTGCATTTAATTGGGTATAAAGATATACAGTCGGCACAGCGCCCGTTTCTGTTCCGTACACAAAAGACGGAAGGTAGTGCTCAAGATGCCTTCTGATTACTTTTTGCGGAGTTTGATATAGATGTGTTTGTACCTTTTGGGACTATTTTATTGGAAAGCAGAATAAATAGAGGTCATTGTAGAGAGTCCGAAAAGACTAAGGCCGTGATAAGTGTACCAACCATGACGGTCGAACGGGAACTGGAACTGTGAGAGATCTATCTTTTGCTTAATAGAGTGCTATTTGGTCATTGAAATTAAGGTACATCTCAAAACGAAATAGCGTGGAGATGCAAGGCTCACATTTAAAAACAAAACAAAAAACACACTCCTTTCTGTTACAGAATTGATATCAATTTTCTTATTTCCATTTTCGTTCGATACAGCCAGCACAACAATGTCCATCATCGAATGGAGCTTCACATCCAAAACATGGAAAATCTGTAAAAGGGTTTCTGATTGGACAGTTCTTAGGAAGCGTACAACCAATAGCTGTTAAATAGATATTGAATAGTTAGAAGATTGAAGTGTATATAGGCTTTCTGCTTGGACAGTTCTTAGGCAGCGTAAAACCCATTATTGTTAAAATGAATAAATAATCAGATGCTAAAGTTTGTGAAAGGATTTGAGTGTTGATCGTTTTTTGTTTTTTTTCACCAAATGCTCATATTTGATCTAGATGCAAATTGAAAAACGATAGATTTAAATAGGAAGTTTCTTTGAATTTAAATCGCAATTACATAAAACGTGTCATCCATTGTCGAGCACTTCAACTCCATATCTCTACATATCCAAACTCATGATACAAGATTGATTGATTGTTGTTTGCTTACTGCTCTGGCGGCGATATTTCAGACACAAACAGGTTGCAATATATACTGTAAACGTACTTATTTTCGCAAGGTATTTATTTTCACGGATTTCGCGGACAAGCATTTTTCGCGAAACTAAATACCCGCAAAATGAAATCAAATATATGAAATGAATAGAATAATGAGCAGAATTCGTGAAATTAAATAACCGCGAACTTGGGTGAAATGGTAAAATCGTGAAAATAAGTACCTGCGAAAATTAGTACGTTTACAGTAACATAGACAGGCTTAATATAAAGGAGTTCCAACGTACTTACCTGCCTGTTTTACTGAAATAAGACAAAACATCAATTTATCATGACAATGTTAAATTGTAATTTTCAACAAGATCTGAGAACATGACACAAATTTGGTTACAGGAAGCCACGACATTCAATCGGGATCTAATTCGAACTCTTCAGCACCTGAGTTCACGTTTGGTTTTTTTGTTGTTTTTTTTCGAATTTACGACATCCGAAATGGTACCCCTTTAAGACATTTGTTACTTGACAAGATATATCTTTTAAAAATTGAGGCTATGAGTAAAGTTGCAGAAATCTAGACGGCAAAGTTTTCACGACAATCTCTCCCTGCGTCAGAATTGCATCGTAAACCGTACCAATGCACTAAATTACATAATCTGCACGTTGTAGTGCTACTTTCAAATGTTTAGAAATAACACTTTGAAAGAAGAGTCTGACTGAAAGTTGGCATATACTTTTAGATAATTTTCCTTCAACTTAACTTTTATATGTACATAAAGTAATAATATGTATTCAATTTAACTAACTATAAAACTTACATCCCATTGCCCTTTTCACTGCAAGTAATAAACAAGAAAATCAATAATGCATCAAAACATCGTGGATGCGACGGAGAGACTTAGTAACTGTCTCCGTCTGTTAAACTCTTGTGGATGTTACTCCTTTGAGATCGCTCAACGGATTTTGCCGAAGTTTTGTATGATTGTTTGTTTTGATATATTCGTTACGCAACGGAATTTTTGATTCAACAAATCTAATAGAAGTGATGGGATTTCGTCGCATTTTTGCCCTTTTTATACGACCGCAAAAAATTTGCGGACGTATAATGGTATGATGCTGTCGTCGTCGTCTGGGGACATTTGGTTTCCGTGTGATAACTTGAGTAAATATTGACCAATTGTTATGAAATTTTTATATGATGTTTGTAACCACTAGAGGAAGGTTCCTATTGTATTTGGGGTTGGTGGCCCTTACCATTTTGGAAAAAAGGGCTAAAACGGGTGTATTGACAAAACTGTTGTAGAATGTTTATTATTCATTTGATTTTGAAAATTCTTTTTTTATTGAATTCCTTATTAAATTCTGTCAACAAAATGTGTCAATGGTTTTGATGTTTATTGAACCGTTACATTGCTACAGGGGACCAAAGACGGGCCACACCCAAAAAATCAACTTTTTTATTTGTGGTCCGATTTTCAAAATCTTTTTTTCATTGGAATCCTTGTGAAAATCCCTGCCTGCATTTTTCAGTCAGATTTGAAATATCTCTTACTGTTTTTGAGATATAAGGGGTCGAAGGGGCTAAAAACGCCATTTTAAAAGTTGGTCAAGGCAAATGGTTTTACACAAGAAATTTAGCTGTAGTGGGCCAGCCAATTGTTATGAAGTTTAAATATGATGATTATATACACTGAAGGAAGCTTTTTATTGCATTTTGTGGTCCTAACCTTTTTTTAAAAAAGGGCCAAAAGGGGCTTAATCGTGTCAAAAAGGTCAATGAATATAGAAATATTTTTTTTTTTATTAAATATTATTGTAAATATATATGTGTCAAATATGCATTTTAAAGTCCACCATAGGTTGCATGTGTAAAAAAGCTTTGTAAGTCCACCATGGGCTGCATGTGACCAAAGCAATAGACTATCCATATTGGGCCTCCAATGTACAGGGTTCAACTTGTTGCGGTCGTATCATGCTGCGCTCGGCGTAGCTTTTTATTTGACATGGGAACAGTTTTTGGCTCCACTGACCCACTCAATGGCATTTTGTTGGAATTTTGTAGGATTGTTTTTCATGATTTGCAGTTATCCATATTGAAATGCCGTTTTGGTTTGACAAAGTTTTTAGAGTTTGGGGACGTATTTAGGTCATAGAAGCACCAGCTCCCCTGAAACTGTTTAGCACATTTTATTTACATTTTGTAGAATGGTGTATTTCTCCAAGCTGCAACAGCCCTGCATTGTAAATAGAGAGTTTAGGGAATTTTATGTTTAAGGCAGCTAAAAGACATAGCCATGTGCAACAAATCCTTATTGCTTGTATATTTATTCTAAAATATTTTTTTCAACATCTTGTGTTTAGAAAAGGTAAACAGGTTGGAATAATATTACAGCTCTGTTTTCTAATTTGATGTTTTACTTATTCTCTCGAACCGCAATTATTAACAAAAAACAAGGATACTGTTAGTGAAATCGTTTACTAAGTTTTATCATTATTATCAATACCTTATTGAAAAATTTAACTGTACACGTCGAATTTTGATTGCAAAGGAAATATCCGATCCTGGGGCCGTGTTAACGTATGTGTCATAGAATTAGGATACCGTATGTCTAAGGATGGTCTTTGGACATATCTCAGTCTTAAGTTGTGTTGTTGAAGGCATCCTTGATAAGGTAATGTCCCAATTTTGGTCCTAAATTAAGGATGAGAACATTCTTGTCCTAGGACCATCCTTTCAACTTAAAAAAGGTATCTGAAGTTTGTGTTATCTCACATAATTAGGGTATTATGTGGCCAAACTCTCCTAACTCCTTCGCAGTAGGCTTATCCTTCCCGACAAAAATATGTCAGGATTATCCCACTGCTATAGGCTTGTATAAATTCCATCAAGATTCTTGATAAAGTTTTTAAGTTAAATAAATTTTCTAAATTTTCCCATAGTTAGTCATCAAAACATCAAATTTTCTGTAATATTTTTTCTTAGAAGAATTAATTCAATTTGTTGTAAAACCGGTATAAATGAGTACGCACTATTTTAAAGTGAAGTAAAGTAAAAGTATTTAGGCTAAACTATAAACAATGTGGTTTCTTAATGCATTTTGGTATATGTGAGTGCTTTTCATGGTTTTTAATTTAGAGGGTAGGGGTAAAAAAGAGGTCATTGAAAAGTAGACTGGAAAGTCTGGTGCAGTGATTAGTGTACGGACTGTTACGGACGTGAACTGGAACTGTGAGGAGCTTGCAAACTATTATAATTTGATATTTTGCTTTCTAAATTTTACAGATAAATGTTTTTCGATGGATGAAATATCTACCCATTCGTTAACCTTATACATGTTTTGGATATTATTTGTCTGTCTTAAAGCAAATATTCTAATGTATGTAGACTTTTCACAATTTAAGATCAATAAAGCTCGTGGATATATGCTTCCCAAACTAAGGGATTTGCATTTGTTTATAATCACAATTTAAGTGCAAGGTGCAAACAAAACTAATGAAATATGCATTTTAATGATACTGCAATACATGTTATACTTAAAAAAAACCAAAGGTTTTGAAATAAAAAAATAACGTTAACATATATTTTATATTTATGATCATTTAAAAATGTTAAACAAAAACTTTTTACATTTGTAAATGTATTTTTTTTCTTTTCAGACGCCTTTACATTAGCTTAAATGTATAACATATGGCGTAATAGGATAATCCTATTTATGGTTATCCTAATTAGATGGCTTCGTTCTACATCCTAGGACTCGTCAAAGGATGATCCTTTCTACATCCTATTTTCAGTCCTTAGACATAGTTTAGGACAAAGCTTAGGACAACTTCTTTAACCTGGCCCCTGATTTCTACGGTAATGTTGTTTATAAAGCAAATAAATTCAAAACAAACACTGGCTTAAACCTTTATTGAATATTGATTGTTTGACGTGTTGTGTCGGATTAAAAATCGATAAACTTTTTTTTTTTACATCAGTCGATAGATGCTTCTTACTAGCTATCAGTAACTTAGAGTGTTATCAAGAGAGTATCTCTACGTTCCATATTTTCATTGACTAGAGTCTTTTGCTACTTTTCTTATCAATCTTGACCCTAAGTATTTTTTTTTAATTTCTGGTAAACAGTACTTTAAAAAAAGTATGGCATGAATAAAATATTCTATTATTACTTCTTTCCAAATTTGTTTATCTCATAATATGTAAAAGTATTTTTTTTTTTTATTTTGTTGTGTAACGAAAAAAAATCCGGAATCCTCCTAGAGCAAATCTTGATATCTCAATTTGTCCTAGGAACACTGGATTAAATCCAATGCAAATCAGAATTCTAATTTGTACTAGGAGGATTCCGGAAAGCCCTGGATTCCAATATGCACTGTAACATTCACCTTATTAGGGGGGCTAATCACAAAAGTATTCTTTGACATACTTACATGCTTTTAGGTTGCCTTCTTCTACAAAGAAAAATAAAAACCCAAAAATAATCATTAAAAAGACGATTTTATAACGTTATAAAACTGAAAGAATGAAGAAAAGAACGAGGCACCAATGGGACATTCAAGTGTCCAAAACGGCAACCACAAAACCGGTAAACACGAACAAGAACAGCTTGCGGGAACACAAAACACAAAAAAAACACAAAATAAACTGAACAGAAATCAACAAGTTGAACGCGAACTCATGTCGTAGCAAGAGTGCTCTGGAAGAGTAAATGGTTCCTGCCTGCTATAGCACACCAGTCGCACTGACAATCTTCAATTAAGCGTGTCAAATCCGACAAAGGAAGAGAAAAAAAACTATATGACAAACCAATATTTGCAATCATCCTCCGCGGGATTGAATCCCATATTTGTTTACGAGTGAATGGTGTCTACCGTTAAATCTCTTGAGTGAAGACAGCAACCAAAGAGCAACAAAACCCTGTGTTAGAAACATGCAGACGAACCATTGCAGCATCCGAATATCAAAGTCCGAAAGGGCAGAGACAAAACCAGTAAACACAAACAAGGACATGACGAAAAATAAACCACGGAAATACAAAAACTAATGAATATTAATTAACAACGCGAACTCCAGTCATTACGACAGAGAACCGCTTACCCTTCCGGAGCACCTGAGTTCGCTCTCGTTATGACTTGAGTTCATGTTGCAAATTGAGGTTTAGTTGTTATCTTTGGTGTTTTGTTTGTGGTGTTGTTTGTTAAGCTGTGATGAATTTTGTGTCTTCCGATTTGTCTTTGTCTTTGAGTTCGCGCTGCCGATTTCTGTTTCGTTGAATTTTTTTGATTTTTTTTTTTTTTTTTTTTTGGGGGGGGGGGGGGGGGGTTCGTGCTATTCTTGATCGTGTTTACCGGTTTTGCTATTGTCCTTTCAGACTTTTGACACTCGAATGCCCCATTGGTGCATCTTTGCTTCTTTGTATATCCGTTTGTCTTGAGCAGAGCCTTATTACCATACCAATCCATACATTTTATACACATTTGTCTTGAGCAGAGCTTTATTTACATACCAACCGCCACGTTGTATTCCCATTTGTCTGGAGCAGAGCACACTTCACACAACGTCGGTCTGTTCAGGTATGGTCCTAAATTAGAAAGATAAAAACTTAAACATTGTGAGAAACAGCTTAAATAGCTAATGTCAATGATACAGACAATCAGTTGTTTTTTTCAACCGCAGGTTTTTTGTGTGTTATTCAGACCGAAATGTAATTAAAAACAAGGAAATGTGTCAAGATGACACTGATGCCCCGCTGGCAAATAAAATAAAACTGTTATTTTTACCAAATTTGCTAAGTCCAAGGGCCCTAATTTGGGTCAAAATCAGTGGACCGGAACGAAACTCGTACTTGACCTGTAACTCATCATGGTAGACTCACATACCAAAAATCTTTTGAATATATGCAAGGATGTGGAAAAAAGTGCGGAAAACTTATTTTTACAAAATTTGCTAAGTTCAAGGGCCGTAATTTAGGTCAAAATCAGTGGACCGGAACGAAACTCGAACTTGACCTGTAACTCATCATGGTAGACTCACATACCAAAAATCTTTTGAATATATGCAAGGATGTCGAAAAAAAGTGCGGAAAACTAAAGTGCGACGGACGGACGGAAGGACGGACGAACGGACCGAAAAACTATATGCCCCCCAACAAAGTTGGCAGGGCATAATAATAGAAAACATATTACTAAATTTGTCTTAAACTTGGTTAATTTGCTGAAAATTACACGACCAGGTTGATTGATAATTTATTTTATTTCTTTTATTCATCAAACCGGATCCTGAATGTTTTTATTCATCAAGATGGTGTAAAAAATATACAATTTCAAAGTGAACTACCTAAGTCTTCTCTATTACTAAACACAAGGATTTATTATCTTTTTCTTTGTGAGGCAAATTTTATTGTTAGTAGGCAATATGGCTATAAGTCAGAAAGAGGTTGTGTGTAAGTTAAATATTAATTGAGTGGTTTACGATAGTTTTGTATGGGTAATATTTAAAACAACCGACATTGACACACAGACAAAAAACAATATCACTGTATACCCCAACTTTTTCAAGGGGACCTGGGTTGTCGAGAGGTCTTAGTCGCTGGATTAAATACCACACATCTGGTTATAAGCCGATAACCTTTCAGGTGGTGTTCGAGTCCGGCTTGTAATTCATCTGCCGTCACAAAGGACCGTCCCACATGGCCCAGATACGTCGATAAAGGGCTTTAAACACACATATACACACACCACTTTCAAAGACAGGGTTCAATGATACAAATCTTTATTACAAAATTACACATATAAGGCCAATGCAATGAAGTGGGTGGTAAAGGGTTTTTTCGTGCATCGTGTTGAGCAATTTTTATTTCCCGTTCAGCCGTGCATGGAGGTTCATCGTGCATCGTGTTTCTCTATTTTATTTTTCGTTCATCGTGATTATCATTTTTTTATTGGCCGTTCATCGTGATTATCATTTTTATTTGGTCGTTCATCCGTGCATGTACCCCCTTTACCACCCCCAATGAATAAAACAAAATTCAAAATATTGCTTCAGTGGCATATCAAATCCTGAAGAAAATTAAAATAAGTTCTAATTAGCATTAGATTGATGGCGAGCAGCACAGATTTGAACCATACTGTTTTTTACATGAAGAGACATAGACATTGTGTGCTAGAAAAATACTGACGAGTAAAGATAAAAGCTTTATAAGAGTTAAATCCTGTGGGCGTTTCGGGAGTTTTGCAAGCCTGCATGTTGTTGTTAAAACCGTTATATTTCGCCAGGTCTCTAAATCAATCTTCTGCTGCCAACTCTTAAAATATTTAGAAAGTCACCAAACCGACAAAACGGATGTGTCAACTGCTGAAGCACGAAATTCTCTGCTAGCGAAACAACGTCACAGATTTTGTTGATGTTGCCTCTAAATAGTTCTTTTAAGAATTTTACTAAGTATTTTTTTCACAAATCATCCAATATTAATAATTCAGTTGCTGGATTCAGGGTATTTTTATAATCAATTTTTCTAAAGATGCAAATGAGGGGGGAGGTCGGGCTATACACTCTAATAGATAATGGATATGGTAGGGTACAGTTGCTAACAGGAACGTGTGTTATGTTTTTTCTATTATACACTCTAATATAGTCTCTTTGATATTCCTTGAAGTCTTTCACATGAGTGTATTTAAAAATGTTTTGAAACATGCTCGATGAAATGACAAGGCTTTCATCTTAATGGAAATTGGACAGCCGTTAATGTCTTGTGTTAAATCTAAAACATTTGCTTGCCGAAAAGAGTTAAATTTGCATACTCGCATATGTATATCATAAGCTTTGTATATTTACTTACTATACTGCTTTCTGTAGAAAACGGCGATACCTCCCGATGGATCAACAGGGATGATCTTCAAACAGGCGTATTCGTTCTTCCGACGCCTGTATAAATATTTCAGTAAAAAATTATTCAAACACACACGAAACATAAAGTTTTATACAAGGTATCGAAATGTAGTTTGTAATAGATAGAAAGGTTTAAATTTAGTTTTGTCATCAAAGAGATTCTTCATACCGAGTGGTTAAGGCACTGGACTTTAAATCACAGGTCGACACCCCTGTGGGTTCGAGCCTCTCAAGAGAGTTCCTCCTTGTCTTGTTGTTTTCGTACTAGTATTTTGTCTTAGGTTCTCTCTTGTTGAATTGAACTTTTGTCGATTGAGTTTTACAGTGTGTTTTATATGTATGCTTTGTGCAAGCTTATCAATAGGGGGAAGGTTGGATCCAAAAAACTAGTTTAAGCCCGCCACATTTTATATGTGCCTGTCCTAAGCCAGGAAACTTTGCCAAAGCCTTTGTTTGTCCTTGTCATTCTGTGTTAACTGTTTTATGTCAAGAATTGGGTCTTTCGTTGATGATTTAGGGATTGGTTTTGAAACTTTTGTATTGTAATATAAGTCTTGGGCCAATGCAAGACGGTAAGCAGTGACCTATGGTCATGTTGAAGACTGCTTGCTTTTTTCCGTTGTGATTTTTAGCTCACCTGGCCAAAGGCCATGTGAGCTATTGCCATCACTTGGCGTCCGTCGTCGTCGTCCGTCGTCGTCGTCGTCGTCGTCGTCCGTCGTCGTTAACTTTTCTTCAAACTTCTTCTCCTCTGAAACGGCTGCACAGATTCAAACCAAATTTGGGCTGGTGGTACTTTAGGGTATCCCCCACAGAACTGATGTGGGGATTTTTGATTCGTCGAAAAACATGGCCACCGTTGCTAAAAAAAGACCAGGGGGGTCAGACTACTGTTTTTGGCTTGTAAATCAAAAAGTATAAGAGATAGATGAAATCTGATGCACGCTACTGCTTCAGCATCAAAAGCTCTACAAAAGTCTCCATTGAGTCGAAGTTGTCAGATGACCCCTTATGGGAGTTACGGCCCTTTAAAGGTGAAAAATAGCATTTTTGCATGTTTTTGCCCTATGGAATGAAAACTATTGCAGATAGAGAGAAGCTGTTGCTTGCTTAAATGTTCAGCTCATTTAGCTCTACAAAAGTCTCCATAAGGTCAAAGTTGTCAGATGACCCCTTATAGGGGTTATGACCCCTTAAAGGCAAAAAATGGAGTTTTTGGCCTTTAGAATGAAAACTATTGCAGATAGAGAAAAGCTGTTGCTTGCTTAAATGTTCAGCTCGTTTAGCTCTACACAAGCCTCCATAGGGTCGAAGTTGTCAGATGACCCCTTATAGGGGTTACGGCCCCTTAAATGCAAAAAATAGTGTTTTTGGCCTATAGAATGAAAACTATTGCAGATAGAGAAAAGCTGTTGCTTGCTTAAATGTTCAGCTCATTTAGCTCTACACAAGTCTCCATATGGTCGAAGATGTCAGATGACCCCCTATGGGGGTTACAGCCCCTTAAAGGCAAAAAATAGTGTTTTTGGCTTATGGAATGAAAACTATTGCAGATAGAGAAAAGTTGTTGCTTGCTTAAATGTTCAGCTCATTTAGCTCTACAAAAGTTTCCATAGGGTCAAAGTTGCCAGATGACCCCTTATAGTGGTTACAGCCCCTTAAAGGCAAAAAATAGTGTTTTTGGCCTAAAGAAAGAAAACTTTTGCAGATGGAGAAAACATGTTGCTCTCTTAAATGTTCAGCTTAATTAGCTCTACAAAAGTCTTTTTAGGGTCGAAGTTGTCAGATGACCCCTTTAAGGGGTTATGGCCCTTTAAAGGTGAAAAATAGTGTTTTTTGCTTTGGAATGAAAACTATTGCAGATAGAGAAAAGCTTTTTATTGCTTAAACATTCAGCTCATTTAGCTATACAAAAGTCTTCAAAGGGTTGACATTAAGACCAGGTGAGCGATTCAGGCTCCTGGGAGCCTCTTGTTTGAATTGCTGTTTGTTTATGTTTGTTGTGTCGCGTACACTTATTCCATATCTCAATATCGTCCACATGTGTCAAGGTTTCCAGGCACCTGCCGTTGCTCGTGGGTTTAACCGATTTTTCAGCTGGCTTTCCTCCCACACAAGCTTGGTAACCATGCAAGGGCCTCATATTAGCCAAACGGTCGTAACTCTTGCCGTCGGTCAAAAGCTCTACAGAGCTTATGTTAATTGTTTGACTTGTGTACATCACTGATGTGTACTCACCGACGTTAAATAAATCTTACCTTTACCATTCAGTCAGTCTATAATCAATAAAGGTAATAACAGTATTACCTAATTTGAACGATTAATCTCAATATCAAAGAAAAAAATACAAAACAAGAAAAGACATGCCTAAAAATTTACGATCGCAATGGTCCTGACTTGGTACAGGCATTTCCAATGAAATGACTGTACCAAGTCAGAACCATTGAACTTAAAGTCGTCTCTATTGTCGAAAATGTATGTACTGAGATGACCAAGCCGGTCATATTTTAATTAGTAATGCCTTATCATTTAAAATCTTAATTGACAGCAAATGACTTTTGCTTAAAACATCTTAAATTGGTTTATGATAAAGGGGGTTTAAATTGGTTTAGTTTATCTGAAATTTGCTCAGCTGTGTTTCAAAACAGATCAAATGTACAAGTGTTAACTGGGCCTGGATGGCCGAGTGGTTTAAGGGTCAGGTTTTATCATTTAAAATCTTAATTGACAGCAAATGACTTTTGCTTAAAACATCTTAAATTGGTTTATGATAAAGGGGGTTTAAATTGGTTTAGTTTATCTGAAATTTGCTCAGCTGTGTTTCAAAACAGATCAAATGTACAAGTGTTAACTGGGCCTGGATGGCCGAGTGGTTTAAGGGTCAGGTTTTAATGTCGCACTATTGGTCATTAGTCAATAACATTTCAGGTCCCTCTGATAAAATTAAGATTTTCCAACCTATTTTTATTTGATTTGTCAGCTACCTTCTAAAACCGAGAAGGCAGAAATCGAAACTCAACCTTTAGAATGCGTTGAATTGTAGGATTGAACTAACACTAAATTGGAGAAGCCGTGCGCAAAAGAACAATGAAAAACACTTCATTTTAAAAATAAAAATTACACCGAAGTTCCAGACAATAAATTTTGCTACGCCTGATGCGCGCTATGTCTATTCGATCTTACCAGAGGCACTCTAAGATTGAAAATGCAAAACACTGTTTGAATATAAAAGAATAGCACAAAAAAACAAAAAAATACCAAACCGGAAACTAAATCATTTTTATGATCAAATTTGTCTGAGGTAAGACTACCTTAGGATTTTGACAATTAAAAAAAATTTTAACATTATAATGGCGGCGATCTGTTTTAAAAAAAGATGGGATTTCATGGTCTTTTTGTCAGTTTGTATTTCAGGTCGGTCGTTTTCTCCATCATCACATCTGACAGTTCTGTAAAGATCATGTGCGTTTTACATAAATTCACGATTATAATATTGAACGTACGATATAGAAATACTTACCGCTCAACAACAAAATCTCCTGCCCTAGCATAGCATTCATAAGCCTCTCCTGTTATGTAAATTTTCGAAGGTGTTTTACATGAAAAAATAGCTCTTTCTCCCAAACTTGGGCCAACAACAGTAGTAATAGGTCTGCTTGTCTGTCTTATGCAGCTAACACTACATAAGCCACTAGCTAAATGCAAAAAAACACCAGGTTTAATATATTTTATTTATATAAAAACGAAAATCTTAAAAAAATATACCGTATAGCAGGTTATTTTCGTGGGTCGAGTGTAATCGCGAATATTAATCGCGCGTAAATACCCATCTAATAAAAAGCATATACAAACGTATTCACAAAACGCGAAAATAAAACCAACAAAAATGTTTCACATTCCCTCTTACACAAAAACCGGGAAGACTTACCCCCACGAAAATAATCCGCTATACGGTAGTACTGATCAAGTATACGTACAAGCAAACAGGAAAACAATCATATCTTGCGTTTATCAATTTGGTACAAGTCAATATCATTAATTAAGAATTGGTTTTTAATTATATGTCGTGTACAAGTTGCAACTTTGTACATGTTGCAACATGTACAAATAAATTGTTCAAGTTAAGAAAAATATTAAACGTCCTCTGCATTATTCGACATGACTTCTTTGTAATCATAAATGAGAATGGAATATTAAAGGACAAGTGTATCATGAAGTTCATAATCAAGTTTATAAAATACAATTTTTGAGAACTTCCATTTTAAAATGATGTCAATATAAGTTCCCAGACTTTGATGTTTTGATTTCAGCAACATCACGTTGAATGCTTTTTTTTAAAAATGTGTTAAACGTTTAGGCGAATATTTCTTAAAATTGACATACAGAACTTCAACAAAAAGTGTTAAATCTTATATGTCTTTTGTGTGATTATATATTTACTTGATGAAAGAAAACATGTCACATTTGTCTTAACTTGTACAATTTATCTTGACATGTTGCAACATTTACAATATTGCAACTTGTACACAACATACATGTATATGTATGTACTACGACCCAAATGGGTTAAAGTTTTCAAATAAAGTTATTCTTTCATCTTTAGCAAATTGAAAGACATCGAGCGATGACCACTGGTAACTTTGGTGTCCATTCCCGGAAAATATTTCATGGTGGATGAAATAAACCGTTACATTTACACCTCATTCTAAGTGTAACCCTCAGGGGTAACCTTTAAATTGGGTTTAAATAACACAAATAGGTTTGACAATTAAGTGTCTTCAGAAGAGAAAGGGGTTTAATACTAGGTCATTATAAAGTTATTCAGCACCTGATTATTGTGCTAATTTATGAAGCATATCAAGTTTTGTAGAAATCTAAATGGATCTCGCATGTCTCCTAACTACTGATCGGTCCATTTACCTAAATTTATTTGATCATGACTTGGAACTTACAACAGGTGCTTCATGACCAACAGGAGCATCGGAGTTTATTAAGTAGTCCGAACTTTAGTTAACGTTGCTGGTTTTGATTAAGTTGTAAAATGAGTTTTTTAAATATTTTGTAGCTGTTTTTGTGTTTATGTCTACAGATTTGTCTTTGCCTTTTCGAATTTACGACATTGGTACACATTTGGTTTTTTAAAAAGAACGTTCTGTATTTGTTCAGATACCAAAGAGTTCATCAGCATTATTAAACCAAAAAGACAAAAACAACATCGGTAGACAAAAAATCATCATAACGGAACAAACCATACAACAACAACAAAAACTCACACACATAACAACAAACGATAGTGAACTCAGGTGCTCCGGAAGAGTAAGCACACCCGTCACGTTGCCAAATATCGATAGAAAATAGTAATGGTTTTTAACTTACCTTCAGCAAAACTTAAAACAAACAGGAACAAAAAATTCAGCATGCCTTCCTTTCATGTAAGCTTACTTTGAATGATAGTATTTTCATGGTTAATCTTGATTATGATGATTGATGGTTCATGCTTAATCACAATATATGTCTTAAAGTACGTCTCTCAAGATTGAACGAGAAAAATTAGTTTTTGAAGTGAAAGTTTAATACATTGAATGAAACGTGTAACTTGTTTTATAAGCAAAAAAAAAACGCTTTTCTGAAATGTGTGTATATGTTTACCATGTAGTTTATAATTGTAAGATGACTTTAGATCCTCTAGTTTCGTTCTATCTGACCACATTCAGTCTGAATTCTAACGCTGCTAACCATCTATTTACTAACCAAGTCATTGCAATTGTTCATATAAAGTCAAAAGCTGATCCAGAAATTTTCTAAAAATGGGTGTCAACACATGAATTCACAGGTTACTGATGGAGATACAAACGGAATGGAGTTAACAATTTTACAGAGGTTAAGGTTTATGCATAAGTCTACCTTAAAATGACTGAATTTTAGATCGACTTTTCAATAAAAATACAGCCAAGAATGCACATACAATTCAACAATAAACCATAGCAGGACCTCGTTGATGGTAAATTCTTATTAATTATCATACTAGTTAGTTCTGTATTTTAGTTCTGTTTTTCCAGTTTTTTTTAACACAGTCAATTTAAGGTTAATTCCACTTGCATCCTTTAATGTGGCCTTTAATCGGATGAGAAATTTGTTTATAATTTCACTGAAAGTGTTCACCACGTGACATAACAGTTGAGAAGTACAATAGAGATATTTTGTTTTATACTTGACAAATCTAATTTACAAAATTACACCTACTATTATTAGGGTCAAGCAAAAGAAAACATTGAGTCAGTAACAGACTGAAGCGAATTAGGGCCATGTTTTAATCATTCTTTTTATTTGTCAACTTTGATCTTGGAATTATCAATTTAATCTTGGAAATTCAATGTTTGATCTTAGAATCGTCAACTCTTACCTTGAAGCATGGCCTTAATACGTCTCCGTACATCTCATTATCCTATAGAAAAGTTCTGCAAGTTTTAATAAGCATCAGCTGATAATCAACGCTTATAAATACAGTCGTCAATGTCTCGTAATTGCCTTTTTGGGGGTTAAATTTATTTGCTTGTCGAACAGAATTTTATTCGTAATTCGCATACTTCTGCAGTCAAATCGTAAGCACTGCATGGTTACCTTATATACTTAAGTTTTGATAAATCTAAGAGTGACTACATCTGTTCTGGAGTTTCAAACTCATTTATTAAATCATTTTTTTAGTAATGAGACTCAAAAAGATTACGTTAACTGGACTGATGCAGAAACTATTACTGCACTAAATTATTTATTAGATAATATTTACATGCGTTTTGGTAAACTAGTTTATCGCCAAATCATTGGTATTCCTATTGGAACTAAATGTGCGCCACTTATATAGCTTTTCCTATACTGTTTAGAATCACAATATATGGCTTAATTACAAAAAGACCCCAACAAACAGAACCTTATCATAACGTTTAATAATACATTTAGATATTTAGACGAAATTCTTGAACTAAACAATTCTGCATTTTCTAGTTTTATTACAGATAGCTATCCTTCCGAATTCCGAACCTTGAACAAATCTAACGTCACCGGTGACAGATGTCCAGTTTTTGAATTTAGATTTAAGTATTATTGGCGGAAAATTACAAACCAAAGTATTTGATAAACGTGACGACTTTACCTTCCCTTTTATAAATTTCCATTTTCTTGAAGATGATTCACTAGCGCCGTCTTACGGGGTTTACATTTCACAGCTAGTAAAATATGCTCGGATCTGCGGTGGTGTTTCTGATTCTAATAATAAAAACTGTTTTATTATTATAAGCTAGTCTAAAGGGCCATAACTCTCACAAAAATTTGTGGATAAAAAATTCCTGGTAATACTTACATATGGTGTACTTCTTGCATACCAAAGCAACAGAGGTACTAATGAAACAACTGAATGTCAAAGTCTGAAAGGGCAGAGACAATACCAGTCAACACCAAAAAATTTCGTTAAATTCTGATGAGTGGTTTCAGAGGAGTTGTGTCAACAAACTGTAATCACAGACAGACGGACTGCTGACTGACAGACCAGTCAAAAACATTATACCCTCTGCCACTTTGCTCTATGGGGTATAATAAAATTTCTTAATATTAACTTTAAGACGAGGGTTCAGCATCCTTTCTCATTCTGTGATTTCATGAATGTGAATTCACACATGTGATTTCCTATTTTACTTAAGCTAGTGCTTCTGGTGAGTCTTTTATAAATCATGTCAAAACATACTTTTGTCTGCTAGTATTTTTGTTGTAGTTTTGGTAAACAAGTGACTGTATAATTCTCATCTTTAATTGTACCTTAGCAGGTAAAATGTATTTGGACAATCAAACAATAAAGAGCAGCACACAGGCATGAAGGGCCAATTATAGGCTCCCACATGGCATCAAGGTCACAACAAACGCAGATAGGTCAACTACATATTTTCACTGAGGACCCAGGTTTGTTTTCAATTTTAAGGTATGTCATTTTCCAGCAAAAGAGGTCCAAAGTCCTCCCTAAAAAGCTGTTAGGTCATAGATTTTTTTTCTAATTAGTAGAATTTCATCATTGATGTTTACTGGTTTTGTTTTCCTTTCAGACTTTTGACACTTGAAGGCCCTGTTTGTGCCTCTTTGCTTCTTTCTGACCCACTTTCAGCAGGTGAGGTTGTCAAACAGGCATTATATATATAGACAGACAAAATATTTTTATTTGAACATAAATATCACAGTAAGTAGATAACATAATACATAAACATGTATTATTTGATTCCAAAATACATGATTACAATGTATTATTTGATTCCAAAATACATGATTACAATGTATTATTTGATTCCAAAATACATGATTACAATTTTCCACTTCATAATTCAATAATTAATGTTATATATATATGTGAATTGAATGATTTTGTTACTATTAACTTTGCAGAAACTATTTTCAAATACTATTTTCGAAGAAATTAATAAATTTGTGAAAGGTTAATCAAAATTTATACATATACTCTCCCTCTTTATCAGCATAAATTATATATTTACACCTTTCATTGGAAAATTATTACCAAAGAAAAAACAGAATAAGGTACTAACCTAATGTTATGATATGTGTGAAAATATTCACTAGAATAAATAATAAATTGAAAATCTAAACTATCTTCACCAAATGCAAAGTAAGTAGTTGTCCATTCACAAATGATTAACTTTCACAATAAAACATCCAAATGTCAAATTCAAATGAAGTTTTTCTAATTTTCATCTGATTTTACTACTTTCCAGCCAGTTGTGGAAAAATATTTCCTTTCTCCAGAGGACTTTTAGTTCTCAGAATGTGCTTGGTCTTTTGCAGGAGTATTTCTATTTTATTCACAAATTATCCGCCCCTAGCCACCACCTCTCCACTTTTCCTGTGGTTCTTCAAAATTCACTGTTCCTTTGTTTCCCACCCCACCCCCCGTATTTCATTTTTCATCATCATTGCATGTTCATTTTATCATCTTTTTCATGTTCATTGCCTGTTAATAACCCCTATATAGAGTTGCACGGGCATAAAACACCAACTCACTCACTAACCCTATCTAGGATTCTGAAATTATGTTTTTATCAACCACAATATAGCACATGGTATCAAAATGTGAAATGGCAAAATGTTTGGAGAATTTGACATTTGAAAAAAAGGTTGAGAGAAGTTAAAATCAATTTTAAAACCATATATTTTTTTTTAAATTACTGAGAAAGAGCGTCTCATACCGTTAATTATGGATTATCTAATTTCTACATCTCTATAGTTTAATGACAGAATCTTAAGCTCTCATTAAGAGTTGAGATTAAAATTCTGTCATTTTACTATCTCAATTGAGAAATTAGATCATCCACTCATAAAATGTAAGATGCTATATATCACTGAATGTGTATGACTAGTATGCATTATATTTGTTGCATGGAAATTTTAATGAATCAGTATGAGGTCAAATGTCTATCCCCTACAAAATAGATTCCATTCTACTCATAGACTAGTTCCCTGTCTAATTGTGAGCTATGAGAACTGTACTGATTTTGATCTGTTACCAGAGACAACTGTTGGGAACACCATCTACAAAGAACAAAGTGATATATAAATGAGCTTGAAGCAATAATTGAGATAAAGATGTGACAGAAGTCCAATATTTATTGTTTTGGATAAATTTGAAATCTTTTATTACATTAATTTAAAACAATTATATGTCCAAAAGACATAATGCCCCATCTAATAATGGTTTGATGGACAGATGAACAGACAAACGGACGAACCAAACCAAACACCGTGTGCTCCCCTACTTTGGTAGATGGGGCATAAGAAAAACAAACAATATCACAATATCACAAGTATTTTAAAAGATACATATTTTTGTGATATGTTGGACCTCAACTGCTTTAATAAAAACTCTGAAAAAAAAATTAAACCAAAGGGACACACATATATCATTAATCCAAAAAGACAAAGACAAAATTTGTAGACATAAAATCATCACAATAAGACAAACCAGCATTTGAAACTTTAGTAAAGGCTTGAGATCTTATAAGGAATATATCTTTAAGATGTGCTGCCCTGCCATACAAATGTCATATTCTACAATTCTGATGTTGGTGGATGTAATTTTATGATATATTTTGTTTATAAGACACTGATGCATAAATGTAAAACATTTCATGATGATATCATACTTCCTTCATAGAAATAAAAATTACAACAAAGTTCCAGACAATAAATTTTGCTATGCCTAAAGTGCATTTTGTCTATTCAAGACTCATCAGAGATGCTCTACCCAAAATATTGAAAAAGCCAAACACTATGGTTCCAGATTATGAAGAGCATACTGAACAATAAATCAAAAGAAAGTTTAACCTCAAGGAAACTTTTACTAGATAGAAAGAAGAACTGATGAACAGACTGATCAGAACACAATTTCCCCTTCTTAAATAAATTGTAAATGGGCATAAAAATTGTACCTTTTAGCAGCATACATATCTGATGCAGACATTCCAGTGCTTACAGCATGATCTATCATAAGGGTACCTAAAGTGAAATATATAAGTAACATACTAAAATACAAAGCAGTGCAAAAAACACTCTTTGATGACTTGACAGGTGTTTTGCATCAAGTAAGAAACTCCTTACCTTTTCAGTAAAAAAGAATTCTGTGTTGTGTTACAGGACCCTTAGATCGCAATGGAAGAGAGAGGTTTGGCGCCATAAAACCTGGTTCAACCCACCATTTCTTTTGAAATGCCTGTACCAAGTCAGGACCATTGCAATCTTCAATTCTCTGGTATGTCTTTGCTTTGTTTTGTCTTTTGTTCTTGGATATATTAGATTGATCATCCCAGTTCGGTAATTTTGTTGTTACCTTTATTTACATTTAGTTGTTGGTTTCAGGATAATTGTAACATGTGTGTTTCACTGTGAATTTCTTCATATTGCTGCTGTCATTGGTGTTTAGGAATTTTGGTTTTCTTTTACACTCTTTTAATAAATGGATAACTAATAGGAATCTTTGCTTTCTTAACTTTATACGGCCGATATTTGATTTAATCAGTTGATCTTTTTAAAAACCTACACTGGCTAATCTTTTTTAAAGTCTATGTAAAGCTTTATCCACATTTACAGCTGAATTAACATAAGCAGTTCCACTAGACATCTTAAAGTTAGGAAGATGCAAGCATGACCAAGGAGTTGCCTATCATTTAATTATAACAATGGCTTTAGGATAAATGAACAGCAATTTAAGCTTTTTTCTTTGATTTGGTGTTTTCAATATATATAATGTTATATTAGGTCAAAATATTTACTTCATGAATCTCCTTTTTCATTAAAAAAAGAGGTCTTAAAATAATGAATATAACATCACTAACAATGTCAAGTTCCTTTTGAAGACTTTTTTTAAAATGTAGGCAGTCACAAAGAGTGTGCATTATTATGTTCAACAAATAAACTCACCCATATAAATTCTTGACAGACTGTAAGCCAAGTCTCTAGCAGCAAATGATAACACATCCAATTTGGCTTGATTAACGGCAAAGAATAACAACACTGACTGTAAAGCCATTTGAAGTCTCTCTGCTTCTTCTGATAACTCTGAAGGTGTTCCTGATAACATTGAATCCACGTCTCTCTTAAGTGCTAACAGAATTTGTCCCTTTGACTTACCGATACAACGCAAGACATCTAAGGATAGGACATTTGTTGTGCCTTCCCATATTGTCAAAACCTACAAATGAAAGTAAAAAAAATGTTATAAAGTTTTTGTACTTTACATACTTTTCCCTAAAAAGTTAGTTTTCATCATTTTATGCTAAACGAAAACATCCTGATGAAGTATTATTTCTAGCCATCTTTAAAGCAGATTAGAAATAAAAGCAAAGTGAAAATCTAGGAATACTCTTTATTAATATGGTTTGAACCTAGAATTTGAAGGTTTTTCACTTTTTCGCTTGAGAAAAACCAGGGAGAAATTCAACTTTAATCTGTAACCCAATAGCCATAGTAGTCACAATTTAATACCATTTTTACATACTATGTAATTAAGATTTCTGAATGAACAGAAATTGCTTATTTCACTCTGACTCAGTGAAAAAACTTAGAATGTGTTAATTACTATACATAACCAATAAAATTGTCTAAGACTAAGAGAATATTTCCTCATATTTAGAATAGACGATATTGAGATGTGGAATAAGTGTACGTGACACAACAAACATAAACAAACAGCAATTCAAAAAATCACAACAGAAAACAGCAAGCAGTCTTCAACATGACCATAGGTCACTGCTTACCGTCTTGCATTGGCCCAAGACTTATAATACAATACAAAAGTTACAAAACCAATCCCTAAATCATCAATGAAAAACCCATTTCTTGACATAAAACAGTTAACACAGAATGATAAGGACAAACAAAGGCTTTGGCAAAGTTTCCTGGCTTAGGACAGGCACATTAGTTTGAATAAAAATCTTAACCATGTTGACAGCATTGTATTTTCTAATCTTTAACATCAATAGAAAGGATGCAAGAACATGGATCTCTTAAATAACATACCTGGGAATCTCTAAGAAAATTAGGTAAACCTGTCTCCTCAATGTAACCTTGACCTCCAAAGCTTTCCAGTCCTTCAGATGACACTGTCATGGCCTAAAATTAAAATAAAACATTTTGTACTTATTGTTTCTAATCTTTTAATTACTTTGATTTTAAAAACGCTGCTGATGAGAGGTTAACTTACTCCTTAAAATATGCATAATTTATATTATTACATAAATGCATATGAAATACCGATTTTTCCCAGTGAAATAAAATCTGGTAAATTCACAGTGTGAAATAACAAAAATATTTTCACTCTTGCTTCCTTTCCGGTCAAACCCAATTATGACGTTGTGAATTGTATTGCGTTGTTGGCATGACTCCTGGGGTCTAAATTCATATGCCATTCAAATAAATTTATTAAAAGCTATTAAATAGCGGCATTTTATCAATGTAATAAATACGATAATCAATTAGGTCTCATGAATAACCAAAATATGATCACTCATGCAGGAATGCACTGAGATTTAACTCGTTTGTGGAACAAGTTCCATGCACTCGTATAAATCTGTGTGCGTTCACCGACTCTTGATCATATTTTGGTTATTCACTCGACCCAATTAATTATCCTATAAGTTTATGTAACGATACTAGGTATAATTGTGTTGGGATGCCAACACTTCTAGAAGTCACCCACAATTGCCTTGGATGGTATTCGATTTTAATCAGTATATCAAAATATACAAAGCAATCAAATTTCATTGAAATCGGACAAAGTTCATATTTCAAGTGGGCAGGAGTTTAGTAAAAATGGCTGCCATTTTGAAACAGGAAGTCAGATCAAAATTCTGATGCATTATCAGTTCACTTTAGTTCTTTGTGTTTTGTAAAATACTGTAAAAGAGGAAATTTAGTTTTAATGAATTTCTTATCATATTCACAGTCCAAAAAAAATACACAAAAAGATTCATTTTCATGTTAAATACCAATAAAAGATCAGATACTTCACTAAAGGAAAACAGATAAGCATACCTGTTTTGCTGTGTATAATTTGGCCAGTGGAGTCATTAATCTGAGTAAATGTTGCTCATCCTCAGTGGCCTGTCCACTCTCTTCTTTACTAAGTAGTGATACAGTGTGGAAGACTAGAATTGTAGCAGCTCTGACTTCAACCTGAAAGAAATAATTTTTCAATACAAACCATTATTTCAAAATGGTCATTAATCATCTAAACTGTTATCTGTTTCAATAACTAACGTAAACATGGAGCTTTTCAGGAGTTGATACTTTTCCATTATTCAATTTGATACAACAATATATAACCATGCAATATGAATTATTTATAATGCTTTGTTTTCACAAATAACTGTTCCTCAAGAAAATAGCAACAAGAAATTAATTGTGAATATAAGATGGTTTACAGTACTTTGTGTTAGCAAATTAAGTAAAAATAACCAACCAAAAATTTCAACATTTACATTATTAACATACCTCATCCTTGCCATTGTCTGTACATGAATGGGGTAGTTCTAGTGTTTGTATTTTACCCCTACAATTATAAGTAAATTCAAAGGATCAGGACATTTTTATCCCTTCTTCTAAGAACAATAAACATTACCTCCATCCTTGCCATTGTCTGTACATGAAGGGGATAGTTACTGATCTTATTTCCAAAAGCTTCTCTCTTCAAACTGTAGTCTTTAGACAGTAGCATTAGTCTACAAAAAAATCATAGAGACAATACACAACACATATGTTAGAACTGAGATAAATTCCTTACCAGAGACCTTAACAAAATGGTATTAGAAGAAATAGATAAAGATGTGCACCTCCTATTTCAAACTTTGATTTTAAAGTGTAAGTTAGCGATTTTTTCAAAATTTGTACATTGAAAGACTATCATGTAAAAATAACTTTGGTGAAATTCCTAGCGCTCAAATATGCATTTTGGCTTTTGAAAGTAAAAAAAAATCGATCCATGGAGGGTCACGTGATTTGTACTAGATGGCGCTGCTCAAAGCCAATATACAGAGTGAATGTTGCATCCTATACCCATGTGGTATTTACCGATGTGTACCACAACGGACAATTTGGAATAGTTAAAATTAAGTCGGGAATGATAAAATAAAAGTCAGTCTAATGATTGATTGTGAAACGTTTTAAAATGGTTCCAATCGTAAAGTTAAGAATTAATTCGTATAAAAATATAGAATTTTTTAAAAAAATTGATACGCCGTACAGACATTTTCGGAAAATATATATTTCATTTTCAGTATGTAGAATTGCCCTATACTATTTCTTTTATACATCCTGTTTAAAATTCATGGTTCCCAGACACCCTACTGGGATTACCTTGCATGATTCGTTTGAAGTGATATTTTGATAATTAGTCCTTCCGTGCAAACCATCGCACCACAGGGGCTTACTTATGGTTTTCTGTGTAGAAGACTTCATTCCCTTCTACAAACCACTGGCACAACAGGGGTTCACCTGCCGTTTCCTGTGTATGTTTAGTACCCCCGTGCAAACTATCGGCACCACAGGGGTTTAATATTGTTTCCTGTGTATAAGAGGTTGACATTTACCTGGTTGAATGGGTTCTAGAACACTTTCTTTTAACGAAAATCAACCCCTTTGGTCGGCCAGAGTCTATTGAACATTGAAGTGCAAAAATGTTAATAAAATACCTTTCTAATCAAAAACATATAAAAACAATATAAACTGTAGCTGAGAAAATCAAATCGAATTAATTATTGTCTCAGACTGTATGAATCTTTTTTTTTGTCAATTTGCAAATAATTATGTAGTTAATTAATTGTTTTTCCAACACTTCAAAAACGGAAAAAAGTGGGAACTAAAACTCTTTAGACACATTTTTAATTTGGGTACTAGTATTACACAAACCATGCACACACACGATGTAGCACCACGCTTTGGCTGATTGATAATTGCAAGAGAAAGGTAGTCGATGAAGTGAACAGGTGATATTGACACCTGCTGATTAATTATACCGTATACTAATTAAGAAAGTATTAAAAGATGTGCCGTTCGAAATTCTTAAAATCGAGCTGTGGTGGGTGTGTCTAAAGCGGATTGAGTGTTGCAAGGAAATCTTTGATTGGAGGAGCACCTTAATTGATCTATGATATCTGTCCATTATACCTGTAATTAACCAACGGGGCGTGGCAGATCGTCCAAAAGGTTAATGATTTTAACTGACACCTGTGTATTCATCAAGAACTGAATTTATTGTCTAAAATATTTGAAAAAGGATTGAAAGCTAGGGCTACTGTGTCAATAAATGTTTCAGATTATTTACTATTTGGAATTATAATTAATTATTTTAAAACAATTTAAGGTTTAAGTAAACTATTATCTTGCTAAAAGCGGGATCAAAAAATTATTGATGCCAAATTATTCATATTTCAAATCATTGTTATGATCGACAACATCGGTCTTATGTCATGTATGTTACAAATATCGTTAATTGGTTCATGTATTTATCATTGGAGATGTGACGTCACATCTCCAATTGAGCTATCCCATAATTCATCATTGTTCATAACATGGACGCGCCCATATGGTCTTGTGTATTGGAATAAAATTCAAATATCTTTCTTAATATATCGTTTTCAATGCCCAAACCCGGTATGATGCCTACTCTCATTATAATAAATCAAATAAACTAATAACTCAAAAATCACGAACTTACACTTTAATGATTTTTTGGTTAGCAGGGGTCCTTAATGTGAATTGCAGCTACAAATTTTTCTAGCTCTGTATTGTTTTTCTTGCTAAATAGAAGTCTTACTTTCTCATATTTGATGCTGATGCTATGGCATTATGTATCCTGGTCAGAGTTAACATATCAGAAATACCAGCTACACCTCTACCTTCCTCAGACACCTACAGTCAGAATAAAAAGTATCAGTGTTAGCATATAAACAAGGTTTGAAAATGTATACAATATTACCAAACTGTCTAAATTCATATACTTTAAACATGGAAATTTTTGCAGGGTGATATTTTTGTGTTTTGTGAATGTAACCTTTCGGGCAAGGGATAAGTTTCAGGGGCGGATCCAGGCGTCCGTGAAATGAGGGCGTAATTGCTAAAAATGTCAGATTTTGATGAAAATTTGAAGTTGCTTTGTCAATTTTATACAGAAAAAATTTAATTTCTCATTTAAAGGGGGGGCGTACGCCCCATACGCCCCCCTCTGAATCTGCCACTGAGTTTGCATTTCTTCTAAAGATTTCAATTTATTTCTTTTGAGAAGTAAGCCATTGGTGTGGGGGGTATTTTCTCAGATATTTTTTTTTTCACGAAATAAGAGAAAATAACCCCAACATGAAAATTTCATTTACAGTTACAAATATTTTGGATATCTTATCTGTATGAGAGCATCTTAGTAGAGTGACGGAATGTCAATTTTGAAATAAATTAAATGACCCATCTGTCACATGGATTTTGAAAAGCTGTTTAAAAAGCAATATCATTCTACTTTCAGGAAATGAATGTTGTTGCCATAATATCTGGTGCCATCATGTCAAAAATCAAGGTCAAAGGTCATGAGTGGAAAACGCTCCATGAAGTACAGAATAGTTAAAACGCGTAAAAATCTTAAAATAGGGAAAACAAAATGAAACCAACAATAAAAAACTGAATTTATAGAACTATAAAGCTATTACAAGAAAAAAATGTTTCAAATGACACACACAGACGCCACATCCGGTCAGCTAAAATTGTAAGTAAAAATAAAAAGCTACGCTGAGCGCAGCATGATACGATGGCAACATGTTGAGCCCTGTACGTTGAAGGCCCAATATGGATAGTCTATTGCTTTGGTCACATGCAGCCCATGGTGGACTAATAAAGATTTTTGACACATGCACCCTGTGGTGGACTTTAAAATGCATATTTGACAAATATATATTCACATCAACATCTAATTGAAAAGGTCTTATATAAATTGACATATTTGGTCCTTTTGGACCCCTATTTTTTCAAAAACAGTAACAATTATTGCAAATCTGATTGAAAAATATGGGCAGGGATTTTCACAAGGATTCAAATGAAATTTTTTTTTGAAAATCAGACCAAAAATAAAAAGTTGATTTTATGGGCGTGGCATGTTTATGGCCCCCTGTAGCAATGTAAAGCTGCAATATATTTTAAAACCATTGACACATTAAGTTGACAGAATTCAATGAGCAATTCAACGAAAAAAGAATCGAATGAATAATAAAATTTCTACAAGTTTTGTTAAGCCCCTTTTGGTCCTTTTTTTCTATAACAGTAGGGGCCACAAACCCAAAATACAGTACCAACCTTCCTTCAGTGGATAAAACCTTCATATTAAAACTTAACAACAATTGTCTGGTCCAGTACAGCTTAATTTATTTACATGGACAAACTTTAAATAAAAATGGTGATTTTTGCCCCTTTGACCCCTAATTTCTCAAAAATGGTTAAAGATATTGCAAATCTGATTGAAAAATGCAGGTAGGGATTTTCACAAGGATTCCAATGAAAAAAAGATTTTCAAAATCGGACCACAAATAAAAAAGTTGAATTTTTGGGTGTGGCCCCTTTTTGACCCCCTGTAGCAATGTAACGGTGGAATATATATCAAAACCAATGACACATTTAGCTGACAGAATTTAATGAGGAATTAAATTAAAAAAGAATGATCAAAATCAGATAAAAAATAAACATTCAACAGAAGTTTTGTCACAACAACCATTTTAGCCCCTTTTGGCCCTTTTTTCTAAAACCATAGGGGCCAGAAACCCAAAATGCAATACCAACCTTCCTTTAGTGAATAGAAACATCATATCAAAATTTCATAACAATCGGACAATATCTACTCAAGTTATCGCACGGAAACCAAATTTCCCCATACGACGCAGACGCAGACACAGACACAGACGCAGACGCAGACACAGACACAGACGCAGACGCAGACGATGACATCGCCATAACATTATACGACCACAAATTTTTTGTGGTCATATAAAAATTGCTTTTTGATACAAAAATAGTTTTTTATTTATATTTTATTGAAATTTTGGTTTTGTTTTTGTTCACATGATTAGCTGTGTTACCCAGCTTCACTATGGCAAATGCTTTTACGGATCTTTATTCGCGTGTTTTGAGATCTGATCGAATTTCCGTCACAGGTCAAGTTGCATAAAAAATAAAAATTGAATAAACATTGGGATATTTTTTTAAATATTCCATTCAGGATGTCAAAACAAAATAGGATAGCATAAAATTAAGTTTAATTAGGGTTTATTTCACTATTCACGTATTATACAAATGGTTTACACTCCTCCCCATTTAAGAAATTTTGAACATACAGCACACATCAATCTATGCTATTTTCTTCCTACACGTATATATATCTGACTACATTAGTGTGTCAAGTACGACAATTATCCCTGGTATGGTTTGAAATAACAACACTTTAGAAAATCTGATTCTTCAGGCACCTCAACTGCATCATTTGTGATAGCAACAGTTTTTCCCCAATTTGACAAAGACACAAGCATGTGCACGAAAGATCCTGTTCCTTACAGACACATTTTAATTTTTTACAACTGCATAAACAAATCAAGTCTCTTAAAAAGTCTGCAGTAATTATTAAATCAAAAATAACAGGTTCAAAGTTTTATATTAAACTCTATTATAGATTATATAAAACTGCAAAAAAATCCTTTCTTTTTTTCAATAGCGTCATCAATGGTAATCATGGTAATCGTTTTCTAAGGAAGTCAGATTTGCAAAACGATCCAGATTTGTTTTCATTGCGTTATTCAAGGCCTTTTGAAACAAAAAGTTATGTTGAGTAACAACCACTAAGAGCATGTGCAAAATGCAAAATCTGAACAACAGTTGATAGAAGATACACCAGAGTGAATGAGATAATAAACCCTCTGATATCAATAGAATTTTAAAATAACTCTGTATGCAACCAGTCAGTAAGTATTCTACTAGTATTGCTTTACTTCCAAGCACCATGATTTCGGCTATATAAGAGAGATGAACGTAAAATGAACATGAAATGATAATGAAATGGAAGAATTGGGGACACAAAGCCAATAGGGTTAGAAAGTTGACTGCCCTTGTAATTTCTAAAATGGATGAAAGCTAGGTTTTGATCGGACAATTAAGCTTCGTGCATAGGGATCCTACGCGTCCTACTCTTATCGAGACCTGCATCAGAGTTCTTTAACGTGCAAGAAACTGAACATTTTATCCATTCTTTATGACAGGACTCCCCTCATTCAATCACCTGGGACACACATCCCATTCGCTCTGTGGTCAAAGCGGCCTTACTCAATGTAAGTTTTCTGAGCACTCTTTAATGTCCCTCTTTACCGACAAGCTTGGCGCTGGTGGTCTATTCCCCAGCCACCCTTCACATGATGTTTCCATCTGAATAAAGGAAATGCACACCTAAAAAAACTTATTCGTGTTGTTAGATTTAAAAAAAACCTTCCTTTTTCACCTCTACTGAAATACATTTCGTTGACTTGTACAAGATGAAAGCTGCCTTTTCGTGATTACAAGACTAAAGAGGACATGTGATCGCATACTGTAAACGTGGAAATTTTTGCTTTTTTTTGTTGTTGTTGTAAATGTTTCCTTTCGCATGTGGGGATAAAATTGCGTTCCATCTGATTACTTATATTTTATACGCTTGAAAAGAAAGCATTCCCGAGGGGGATATTTTTGCGGATAGTTTGAGTTTGTGAATTAAGGGAAAAAAATCCCCAGGCAAAAATTTTCTCCTTAATGATATTCTTCTGCAATTTTCCAAACTCTTCACTTTTTCCTGATTTTGGAAGTAACCAGCTAAAATACGAAGCATTTGGAAACTATGGTTATGTTTTTTTTCCAGGATTATGAAATTTTGTTGGCCACCTTACTTAGAATTTTTTTTCAATATGGGAGCAACCATTTGATTTTCATGGGGGAGCTATGGATATTTTCTTTGTCCTGCTTTTTTATTTTCGGAAAAAGTCCAGCCTGGTTTTTTTTTTTAAAGCAACTATAAATTTTTTAGCCAAAAAAAAAACATCTTGCCATTTTTTTACTCAAAGCACTGTCCTGCCTTTTATTTTTGGATTTTTGCCATCCTGCCTTTTTATTTCAAATTTCACCATAGGCCCCCACCCCTCCCATAAAAATCAAATGGTCGCTCCCAAAGAAACTACCTTCAGGCAACATAATCGTCAGAAAATGGTTTTAATTTTCTTTTACTTAGTTTCTTTAAAAGCTTGATCTACTCTTTTAACCGAAAGATGCAACTTCAACACTGCTACATTCCTTATTTATATTTTTATAATCAAAGTCAAACACACCAACTATTCAAACGCATCCACAGGTTTTTGTTTGTAAACCTCAAAAACAAACTACATTTTGTCAAAACTACTTGGTTTTGGGACTGTAATTATTAAATAAATAACAAAAAACAACTATAAACTTCGAAAACATAATTTACAAAGGAAATAAGGTTAATATTGTAACAAAGAATGTAAACACAAATGACCTTGGAGTTAGAATTAAATCGATTTTGTTAAAGTGCTGTATATATTCCGAATAAAATACGTCATCTGCTCGAAAAAAATCTTGAACTATTCATTATAACTTTAAGTTAAAAGCATTTTTCTAAAATTTAAATCGGCTATTATTTCATTTTCACCTATTACTTCATAGCTATATAATTTTTTGAATGAAAAAGTGCAAGTTCGCTGTGGGAGAAGAGAAAAACTTCAAGTTTTTAGGCATTTTTTGGCTCTTATTCGGATACAAATTACATCTATAAAAAACTAAAATTTATTTTGTTGGCTGCATCTAAAATCTTAATTAATCCTTATATTTTTGTTTTCTGATAATGAACTCTATAGATAATAAGCGTAAATGTTTTATTTTTAGGTTAGATGGGATATAGGTACGTATGTGCCAAGGGGGTACCTTCGAAAAACGTCATTTTAATGTCAGATGGCACCACATTTTTATGCGACGACAAACATTTTTTGGAAGCTCAATAATCAATCTATCAGTTTAGACAATCAAATTCCATGTGACAGATGGGTCATTTAAACTCAAGAACTAAACGACTTTTTCTCGTTTCGTCACTCTACTATCTGATGGTACAAGTGCTATGATGCAACATAAGTAGCCAGGCTCTGTCAATACAAGTATACAAGTGATGCAGTCTCTTTTTCTTTTCTATTTTTTTTTCTTATATCTTAAACCCCATTCATATCCTCCTTTTTACATCTTATCAAGTTTGTTAAGACATTATTTATAGTGTTAATGTAAACAAACCCTGGTTGCTATGGTTCCATCTAACAACAGTTCAGCAGTAGGAAGTTGTCTGGTTCCCAATTTATCTTTCAGTTTTAGGATCTGGATACCATTCAATGATTTATCATGACGTCTGGTCTCCAGGTAGAATAAAGACAGACCTTTGGTCCCCTGTGGTGAAAGGTTGACATTTTTAACAATAAAGGACAGACACTATATGGTTTCTTGTGGTTTTAATATCATAAAAACATTTCTATCTGTATAAATATCTGTATTGCAAAAACTTAATACTTAAAAATATATATTATGAACTTGCCCTATTAAAGCAATTCTTTATTTGGGTTTCCAACACCTAGGCTAAAATAAAATTGCTTTATTAAATTTTCTTTATAACTTGCTGAAATATGTATACGATAAAATCAATTGCTAAATCCGAAGGAAATTGACCCACAGATTTTTCAAGAAAATTTTCATTGAAGATAAAGGAATGTCAACACTTTCTATATTTTGGTTTATTTGCATGTATAAATGTGGCCGACTAAAATTTCAAACTGATTTTATCATGAGAGTAACCTCCCTTATGTGTTCTAAATTTTTTTTCATTATTTTCAATGGGATATCAATTTTCGTTGTTTTCATTGATGGCTTGACCCACAAAATTTAATACTCAACAAAAAGGAAGTTTAACATTGATCTGTATGCTGCAGAGTTTAGAACCACAAATTTAAGAATCCACCAACTAATCCTTTTTCTTCAAACCTTGAAAATTGTTACCCACAAAAATAAATAAATCCACAGTACATTATTTCCGAACAGAGTTTAATTTGAGTACTTGCCTCTATAACATTGTTATCTCTACCTACAATACGAGCCAGTGTAAAGGCCATGTCTGAATCAGTAGCAGATGAGAACCATTTATATCCATACAGCTTGTATGTCCCATCAGACTGTTCTACAGCTAATGTTTCTGTACCTCCAGCTAAAACATAAACAAAATATAAAGTAGGATGAAAGCTGAAAAATTGTTGATATGGGTTCCTGAGGAAAACCATTTATAACCAAACAGCTTTATGTCCCATCAGACTGTTCTACGGCTAATGTTTCTGTACCTCCAGCTAAAAGATAAACAAAATAATATAAGGTAGGATGAAAGCTGATATATTGTTGGTATGGGTTCCTGAGGAGAACCATTTATAACCATATATATAGCTTGTATGTCCCATCAGACTGTTCTACAGCTAATGTTTCTGTACCTCCAGCTAAAAGATAAACAAAATAATAATATATGTTGAAAGCTGATAAATTGCGGGTATGGGTTGAGAATCATTAGTGACCATACAGCTATATGTCCCATCAGAATGTTCTACAGCTAATGTTTCTGTACAGTAGCGTAGCTTCCATTGAGGCAATGAGGCAAATACCTCACTAAATGAAAATTTTAAAAAAAATAAAAATGAGAGAAAAAAAGAGGGAGAGAGAGGAAGAGAGAGAGAGAAAGAGACACACGAAAATAATCAATACGGGTTGGCGAACATTGCAGTTTACCGTAGAATCTCACGTATCGTGACCGTCGTCCCTAGGATATAAGCGTAAGAAAAATATTAAACGCGGAAAAAACCCAAAGTTTGAAAAAAGGCCAACTAAAGTTAACTACAATGCTCAGGGGTACAACAGGTAGTAACCCCAAAAGACAGTCACACTTCAAAATCTCTGTCAGAGTCCGAGACCGAAACTACTGAATGGACAGGAGAAGCCAGTGCCACTGAAGGTAAATTTCACGTTTTGGCTGAAGGATATCGTTAGAACGGGGTCTCATCCTGTATTCATAATACAGAAATGAAAAAAAAGCAAATTTCCCGTCTTCCCATTGAAATAATTCCCCTCCTTTTCGGTTGTTGACCCATAACACGTTTTTGTAACTCTTTTCTCATTAATTCTTAGAAAATGCGATGTCCTATAGTTTCGCCTTTTCGGTTTGTCTGTCTGTCCGTCCAAAACCGCAATTTCGTGTGAACAATTAAACAAAAAAAAAAACTATATGAAGTAGGGATCGCCTTCGTCAGTTTGTCTGTCTGTCCGTCCAGGTAAACACTGAAACTAACATAAATTATATGACGTAGGGATTGCCTTGTCAGTTTGTCTGCCTGTCCATCCAGGACCACAATTTCGTGTGAACACTAAAACTAAAAAATCAATACCATTTATTTGAAGATTCGTACAGCATATTTTACACTTCCGTTAAGAACATATACCTGTATAAACTTAATTTTTTTCACAAACGGGAACATTCTGACTTTGTCCGCATAGAATTTGTTATTTTTATCTCCCATACGGCCAATAGGGTAAAATTTCGCTTACAGTTTTACAGTGGTCTAAAATTGACTCAAGAGAGTCCCTCTATGTCTCGTTTGTTTTCTTGTTGTCTTTGTCCCAGGTTCACTCCTCAGATCATTACCCAAATGTATATGTAATTTTTCGACTTTTGCTCACGATGCCAGTAGGGTCCGTCCTATGCGAGAGGTCGTTTTCAGCAATAAGACGACTTAAAACACTGAAGCCGTTCCATCATGAAAGACGACAGGCTCGCAGGTCTAGCCTGCTTATACATACACTTCCAAAAGAGAACGTTTTGAAAAAAATGTCAGCGCCAAGAAACGTAGGCTGGGGCCTCTTCAATTTTAAATGTCACACTTCTGTTTTATACATGGTTACAAAGTTTGAAAGTCATGGTCACAACAGTACTAAATTTTTAGAAAATATTACATCTAAATAAAGTAAATATATAAGTAAGTACTACTTTGAGAATAACCCTCACCTACATCTGACCCCCCTCTCTTCTCTGTCATCCACTGTCCTGATGTCCAGAATTCCCTGGGATCCCTGGATGTTAGATGATGGTAAGCAATCTTCATCTTATCTGTGACAATCTGTTGTTTCTATAAAAGAAAATGTTGAAATTTTTCATTTTGTTTTTTTTTTAAGTTGTGCATGAGAAATTGATATGTCAAAAACTGACTGTCACAAAACAATATTTTATGGTGCTATATTATGTTTGGATAGCGATAATTGTATAAATATTCCCTTTTTGTTACTTATGGGAATCTGTTAGATATATTTGCACTTGTGGAATTCTGGATTATTAAAACAAGTTGTTAAGAAATATGAATACATTTTAGGAACTTTTTTGTAGGAAACACAATTAAATTTTTCCTTAGCAGAAATTATTGCAAAATCTTTTTTTTTCACTAAACAAGAAACTCAAGGTCAAGATTAAGATACAAGTTAAGAATGCAAAGTTTTATCATGAACTTGCTCATCAAAATTTTGACATTTTTTATGCCTGCCACAAATATTGACACCAAAGTTAAATCAACGCTTATTGTCTCATCCTACTTCAGACATAAGATCACCTCTTTTCCACCCATTTCACATACTTTTATCATTATAATACCAAATCGACAGAATTGAATGACACATTATGTTTTGAAGTTAACATACCCTTATGATAAATGCAGCACCATCTGTCATAGCCAGAGGACAGCTATACAGGCCTGAAGATGAAGCATACAAATACAGCTTGGCCATTTGGTGTAGTCTCCTGAAATACAGATATATTTTTTATCACCCTTATACCTATATGCAACTGGTAGAGATTGGATGTTTTTGATACCATTTTAAGACACAAAGTAACAGATATCTAAACAAGTATTTGCTTACAAAAGGATACCACACTTCACATTGAACTCAATATTGCAAAACAACTTAAGTACACTTTTCACCCCTTAATCATATTATTTCCTTAATCATATCTCCATACAAAGTACTCCCTCCATGTAAAGTTTCATCCAAATCCATCAATTGGTTTAAAAAATTTGCAGTTATGAGATATATTGACAGACTGATGGATAGACAGACAGAAGAAGGACTGAGAAGAAGACTGGTGAATTCCTTTATTCATATAGTGCTTGACATTTAAAATCTTTTTGGTAGAGGGCTTCTGATGAGTCTTGATAAGATGAAACATATGTCAGGAACTTTAAATTGTATTTTTGATTTCTAACATCCATGTGATGGTTAGTGCTGCTGATTGAATTTTAATAGTCCAATTAGCTTCGGATTTTTATTCCGGATCGATTCAATTTTTTTTGTATTAGCGTTATAAAAAATGCAGTGATTACCGAATGGCATACAGACCGGACCAGTCTCAGACTTTTTCCTTTATGACTATGATAATCTACCATTCAAATCTGAAAAACTTACTGGCATTAAAATGTTTTTGACATGGTATTCTAAAATTTACTCTTAACTGTTAAACACAACCTGAGTAAAAAAAGTTAAAAGGGTTGTAATAATTCTATCAATCGCAGTAGATTATTGTAGTCATTTACGATAAAGTCCAAGCCTGCTCCTGTCTGTATGCCATTCGGTAACCACAGCATTTTCCATAGCGCTAATACAAAGAAAAAATAAATCGATTCCGGAAAAAAAATCCGAAGCTAATTGACTATTCCCCAGGGTTAGACCACTCCAGCATCAATCAGCACTTTTGTTTTGAACAACACATTATCCATGTTAATTTCAATTGTTAAAACTCTTATGTTCCTCCTACCCCAGAAAAAGGTTGAAATTTGTAGTGCAGCTTGGCTTTTTTCATTTTCAATTTTATTACTATAGCATCTCTGATGGTGTTGATTAAAGAAAATGCATGTTGGGCAAAGCAAAATTTATTGTCTGGAACTATGTTGTATTTTTTATTTAAATGTATAATTGTATACAGGGTTTGAACTTAAAATTTTAGCTTGTTAACCCACGTCCAAAATTTAAGCACCTTACCAATGTGGTTCTGTACAAAAAAGATAAAATTTCTAGTAGCCCACAGAAAATTTTAGGGGCCATTGGCTAGTGGGCGAGTGCTAATTTCAAACCCTGGACTATACCCTCCAAACTTTGTTTGTGGGATATTAAAAGCCTAAGAAATGATTTTGCAAATTTTTAATGATATTATGAACTTGCAAATTTTTTTTTATAAGGATCTGCTTGAAAGATAATTTATTATTCTGACGAGGCTATGAGAACAACAATAACCAAAAATAATAGAATTATGAATTCTCTAACTGTATATAAAAAAAATCTTATAAATACATCATCCAAAAATCAAAATGTCCCATGATAAAAGATTTCTCACATTACCTCCAATTTTCTTGAGGGTTTTCATATCCCAGAGCAATAAGTCCTTCTTCAGCAGAAATATCATGCATTCTCTTCCAGGCTGGGCTTGTCACCAGTTCATCAATCCTATTGCCCCAGGCATCAAAAGTCTTGATGTAGGGCTTCTCTTGCTCACATTGAAATCCTAGTGGATGAATTTCAGAGCAAAGTCTTTCACTAAACTTCATCAAATCATCTTCCACAGATTTTAAATGCTGAAAGAAAATATATACTAAGTTTGGGTTGAAATGAAAAACAATATGAGGGACGATAAGATAAAGAAGAAATGGTGTAAAAGTGCTTAATACATGTAGGGTCAATGCAATGGACAAAGATACAAAATTTGATGCTCTTAAGAACCTGATACTGTGACTTTGTATTTTGCTGTTTTTGAAAAAAAAATGTTGGAAGAAATGTGCCATAACACACAAACTCATTTCAATCAAGATTCTATCAAGCAATCATTATCTCTGCCCAAATAAAAATAAATTAAATTTCATGGGATCATAAATGAGCATTTCACATCATTCCATATGGCATATTTGTAAATTCATTGTCTGCCTGGAGCATCTCTGATGAGTATTCGATACACAGATAGACAAAGGAGGCGTCGAACCAGTTTTAAATTCATTTTTGTTTGGAACTTTGATGTATTAACTGCACCCTTCATCTTTTTCCATAGCTAGCAATTTACCCTTGCTTGGAAGAAGAGAGGGTTAAACTGGTTTACTTCCGTTCATCCGTTTGTCCATTGGCAACATAACTTTTGTAACAGTTTTCTTAACAACTGCATATCACAGTGACTTGAAATTTGGTATATGAGTTAAGTGTGAGGTCCTTTATTGCAAGTACCAAAATTAGGTCTGTCAGATATCTACTTCCTGTTTACCAAATTAGTCAATTTTTAACATTTCTTGTCAATTGTTGAAAATTTTTGTAACATGATTCTTCTTAGCAACTGCATATCACAGGGACTTGAAATTTGGTAATTGGTATATGAATTCAGTATGAGGTCCTTTAACGTGAGTATCAATATTAGGTCTGTTGGATATATACTTCCTGTTTGCACCCTTAGTCAATTTTTAACATTACTGATCAATTGTTGAAAACATTCTTAACATTTTTCTCAGAAACTACATATCACAGTTGGTAAATGGCTCCAGTATGAGGTCTTTTATTGCTAGTATCGAAATACGTCATTTTCGAGTTCATTGCTTTTCCGGAAAAATCCCTCAATTACACAGAAATTATCACGTGACTTTACCAGTTTGTGAGTCAAACTGGTTTGCTGCCATGTAGACTTATTCAAACGTGATTGTCAGATCATCAAAACAATAACATCTCTATGAAAGGTAAATACTTCAATTGAATGAAGAAATATTCTTACGTGCATAGAAATATTGTCAAAATTGAAGATTCTGTCTTTAATAAACAACAAGCAATATTTATTTTGATCTATTGCTCTTAATTGCACCGGAAGTCGTCATGCCTAGAAAAATATATAATAAAAGAACCTTTTCCGGATTCCCCAGCCATTCCGCAATAACCCGAAATTGACGTATTACATGTAGGTCTGTCTAATATCTACTTCCTGTTTACCAACATAGTTCAGTTCGGGGGTAGCTGGGGTATACTGAGTAGCTCACAGATTCCTTGTTATATACCTGCTTTGGGATATTTCTCTGGAGTATTTTTGACAATGTTTGGTCATTCTGTAGGAAATTTGTAAGCTCAGGCTTTGGTTGGCAGAAGTTTCCGAGTCGTGCACTGGAAAATGGACTGGTGAATTCAAAATCGTCTACTTGAGATGATGTCTGTGCTGCCTTTGAAGTTTTGGATCGATGTAATACGTTTGCTTTTCTGGCAAATCTGCTTTTTGAAAGAATATACATATATGCCCGTTGCATTTTTTGTTTGTTTTTCAAATTGAAAGTGAAAGTGAAAGTAGGACAAATTTGTGTAGCTAAATTAGATACTAGTAAACCGGTAAAGACCCCAGAAAACAATATTTTCGCCGAAAATGCGTTGCGTTTATTTGATAAAAATGATAATTAAGATTCTTTATAAAAAAAAGAACAAAACTAAGCCTTTCCTTAGAAGGAGAGTATAATTTGTCGGAATCTTTTTTTTTATTTAAGAAAAATCTTCACTAATCTAAGAATAAGTGATCATAATCTGGAAATTGAGAGGGGGGATATTTCAAAATTCCCCGCAATGACAGATTATGTAATATTCTTGAAGATGAAATGTATTTTCTTTTAAATTGTAATAATAATCAAAAGAATCAGAGAAAACCTTTTTAATTTACAGATGAAGATAAAATAGTCTATTTGCTTACTTCGGGCAACAAATCATAAACATTTAAACATATCAAAATGTTTGGTTTATTTTTAACCAAATCAGAGGCGGATCAAGAGATTCCGAAAAGAGGGGGCCCACTGACTGGCCTAAGTCACGCTTCAATGATTTCCTATATATTCAACCAAATTTTTCCGCCAAAAAGGGGGGCCCGGGCCCCCAGCCCCCCCCCCCCCTGGATCCGCCTATGCAAATCAGTCATTAGAACTGAGGGCAGAGGTCTCATAACTTGCTATACGTGTATTTGTCTTAATAAATATCATCTTCATATTTACCTAAAAATATGATATGTATATGTTATGTCACAAATTTATTTTACATGTTTATATGACAATAAAATTATTTGTACTATCACGACACATTATCAACATGCTAAAACTTTATAAGTATATTGCTTAAGTCATTTTAACGTTTAAACATGGGACTGGAAACAGAACAAAACAGAACGGACTTGTGTATAATGGTTTAGAATAGAAAATATAGACTGGATTGTTACCAATACAATACAATTACAATAATAAACATATTAAAAAATACAAAGGTATATTATAATAGTGATTTAGACTTCTCCTGGTAAAGAACAGGAATCGGTATCGACTGTTTAAATTCTGCGGGAATATGTAGTACCCAGACACAAACAGTAGTCACCAAAGAACTATTTACAATAAAAAAATCCAATATTTTAAATCTAAAAGTATGTGTACATGGGTGGACTAGCGCTTACCATAAGGCTAGCCCTCAATGAAATTTTTCAACTTTATCTGTTATAAAAAAATGAGAAAATCAAAAGTAACACCTTAATACATATACACGTACATTGTAATAGGTGGTTGTTAATTCACATCATGTTCATGTAGGTGTATTCTACAAATTCTAAATTAAGAAAACTTGAAAAGGTGGGCGAAACAAACAACAGGATCCATCCTAAATGGCTAATTATGTTTATGAGAACCATTTTTCTATCTCTTGCTATCCGGGCATTCTAAGTTTTATATGGCTCCACGAAGTTGTTTCGGGGGCTGGCATCAACACTCTTATTCGGAATTCCAGCGACAATCACATTTTTGTTATTTTAATGTAGATTTTCGGCAAAGTTGTCTGGACCCCCCCCCCCCCCATTGTTCGGAGAAGACCAAAGTTGTACCCCCCCCATTTACAAAATCTTATAATCCGCTTCTTCTTTAACCATTCTCCTGTTTCTTGAATTATTCTCATTTAGTTCGTCAGTTTTGTTATTACCTTTATTTGACCCAAAAAATCCAATTTAGACTTATATTTCCTGCTTGGTTTCTATGTTCAATTATAAGTTTTTTCCATATTCGATTGTTGCATTCTCAAATCATTGGATTCACGGAAACAATTCATTGTCTGATTTTACGATAACATTTTCCTATTATTCCAAGAAGATAAAACATGCACTCATGCAGTAACTTCAAGAAAATCGATTTCTATTCTTGTATCAAGTTAAAGCACAAATGAAAGATGTGGCGTGTAGGGTTTCAAGTGATGAAATTGTATATCATAATACGATTATTTCATCTTATTAAGTAAGCCTTGGATTCGATTGATTTCTAAAACAATGGATACACAGAAAAAGTAAAGTTGAAGGAGAATATTTTTAAAATTGCTACTGAAGCGAATTGAAGATTAGGACAGCAAAAGTTTTTAAACTTATTTTTACATATATGAATGGTATCCTCTCTGTCAACGTTGCTTCGGGTTTTTTTTTCTGGACGGTTTCAATTAATCTTTGAAATACAAATTACAACACAGTTCCAGACAACAAATTTTGCTACGCCTGACGCGCGTTTCGTCTATTCAAGAATCATCAGAGGCGCTCTACCAAAAATGTTGAAAAAGCCAAACACTATATTCCAGATTATTAAGAGTATTGAATACTTAAACCAAAAATTCCAAACAGAAAAACCAAATTATGACTTTGATCAACCTATGGGGCCCACCTATGTCTGGGATAGGCAGAACCTTAGGGTTTAGACAATTATGAAATTCAAACAAATTATCTATAGCTCTGATGAGTTTTTTCGGATTTTGACGTTCGGATGCCCCATTGGTACTTCTGCTCCTTTTTATCCAAATAAATGTACAAAGTCAGGACCATTGTGCTCTTCCATTTCTCTGACATGCTTGATCTGTCTTTTCTTCTTGGACGTTGAGATTGATCGTCCAAGTTCGGTAATTTTTGTTATATTACCTTAATTCATTCATCTTTTTCGCATAAGCTTGAAAATTGCACAATGTAATGAAGTTTTCAATTTCTTATCGATTTTCGTTTCCCCTGGCACTATCTTCAAAATCTTTCAATCTAATTTTCAAATACAATAATTAGCTGTGGTGAAAGGGGACTTGTTGATGTTCATTTGTTTTTCCTGATCTTCAAAGATAATGTCATTGCATTCATTAAGTTTTCAGCACGAAAAATAATAAAGTACATGCAATTAAACAATATTCTGGAATGACGGTATACTGTTCTCTGTTCTTCTGAGAGAGAAAAAAAACTGTAAAACACAAGTCAATATTGTTGGACAAAAGCCGTAGGCAATTATACAATGCACTCTTATGTCCCGACATATCTTCCAAAAGACATAATACGTCCCCAACCCCAACCCCAACCCCAACCCCAACCCCACCCCACAAAAAAGGGGGGATAATTAATCCGGTGCTGGGGTGATTTTAGCTTGTTGTATCTAGTATACTAAGAGCTGTAATTCTAATCTTACACTTTGTCTCCCTACAATTTTAAAGGTTTTACCCCTATTTAAGGTTTTGGTTAGATATAATTGCTCGAATTCGTTAGGTTTTTATACACAGTGAAATATAGCAATGTATTGAAACTACAAACCATCTCATTCAGTGAGTTTTGGGGCCTACAATATGAAGAACAAACTGAAAGGATATAGGATAACAGCTGAATATACATGTCAAATGTTTTGATTAAGCAAAACCGGGTCATACAATCTTAATGGGACTCCATGTTTATGTATTTCACCCGTCCATATAGGTAGATATCCACTATGCCAGTAAAACATAAGAAATAATCGTACTCAAAACATATATTTTGATTGATCAACAATTCGGTAAATATGATACAAAGCAAGAAGTGTTATTCGGGGAACAATTCATCAAAACCATTATACCACTTAATGAACATCCATTTTCAGATTTCACTAGTTCGTGTCATGGTTTAACGCAACATCTTTTACATGATTGAGCATCTGTTTCTCCGCAGTGCGTCCTGCACACGTACGGCCGTCGGTTTGTGCCCATAGTCGATATAGTCTATAGCTTTCATTAGCTCTTTAAACAGAAATATAATATGCCAATTGTACTTTGCAGAACATTCCAAATGAATACATTTTCGATGCTTTTTCACCATGTTCACAACATCACGCCTGGAAACGCCTCGATCTTCTGAAAGGTCGTACTTATTTCCGACAATCAACAATGGAACGTCATGCATGTCGCGGCTTTCCAGTATCTGTTCACGTAAGGCTTTCATGTAACTGAAACTGTCTTCTGAAGTGATATCGTAAACAAGCACATACGCTGTAGCCTGTCTGAGGCTAAAGCCGCGGAAATCCGTCCATTCCTGTAAGGAATTTGACGGAAAATACGGGATATAAGGACAGTCCACGATCTTGAGGTCGTACACATGTTCGTTGATGACAACAGACGGAAAATACACGGATTTTTCTTCCGATGGTTCGTACTCGTCAGAGTATGTATGACTGACGAACTGCTTTACGATGGAAGATTTTCCGACACCTGGGGCCCCTAGCAGGACTACGGTTACCTTCTGGTGGTCCGTATATCCATTTGAAGACATAGTTGACTTATGTTGCTACTTTTCAGAAATGTTAGCTTCGTCTTTCGTCTGCAAATTCGCCATATATTATCGTCATTATACAGAAATAGTTGACTTACTTCCTCATCTGCATTAGTTAAAACATTTTCCTATGCAACTTTGCCCGTCAATATCTCGTCTGCTTATCCGTCATACAATTCCGTCAATGTTCAAATGCGTTTCTCGTCTGCGCTTTCGTCATTCGTTTTCTATGCACTTTACAAAAATGGCTGAATTAATATCTCATACATTTCCGATGTTTCCATTAAAAAACAACATCAATTTAGCATCCCTAGGCAATAGAATCAACAACCGTTATTGTATTAACATTTGCCCATTGACAATGGTAGTTTATAGCTTCTTTTCATCGCTCTTGTTTTCCATTCAATTAAAACTAATTTCTGCTAATTCAATTGTTTGTCTAGTAAATTCAATTTGTGTTTGTCATCGTGTATTGCTGTTTGAAATCGATTGCTATGCACACACGAATAAATCAAAACACTATAGCATTGACTTAGAAGCATCCGCAATTTGTCGCATTGATTTCTCCAATTTTAACTTTGCCGGAAACCTATAGATCTTATATGGAACTTTCCTAGAATTTTATAAAATTAGCCACAAAGCCTCAAACCACAGATAATTAAGCTTCTAATTTTCTTCAGTCTATAAGGTCTTTAAGTGATTCTGGACATATTATAAAGTTATAGCCATAAAGTCAATGCTGTTTCAGAGTACAGATAGTAATGCTTTCATCTTCCTTTAGTCATATATTTATATTTAACCTTCCTAGATTTATATCATGAAATAATTAAGCAACACTTTTTTGTAGTTTTAAGATCGCGTATGCAATTTTTCCAGAAACTTTATAAATTGCCACAAACCCAATACAGTATCTAAGCTTACATTTTCCTGTTGTCTAATATATTATATGTAACTTTAATTCCTTGATATCTCATAAAATTAGCCACAAAGCCAATACACCATCAAAGTCTTGATCATTTAAGATTCCATTTTCCTGCAGTCTTATATATTTATTAGTAACTTTCCTTGAAATCTTATAAAATCAACTGCAAATCCACAAAATTAGCCACCAAGCAAATACAGCACAGTAGCCAAATCAAAGTCCAGGTAATTCAAGCTTCCATTCTTTTTAGCTTCTTCAAGCTTATCACACAGTGTTCAAACCTGATCTATTTTATTGGATTCTAAACATATTAATCTCCGTTCTGAACATCCGTCTCGCGTCTTGTTAATGGTTAATGTTTTATTCTAATATCCGTAAATCTTTTAAAGACTTTTAATAAATCAGGAACTGCAGACTCCTTGTGGTTGATTTCACCGTCAATGCACTATATTTCCTGCAGAATCTAGTGTGTAAAATGCAATATTACCATTCAAGATGTTTTCCTCTTTTTAATATAAGAGGATAAAGATTGATGTTCTTTAATATTTAAGTTGGTATTTTCTTTCGGAAATAATAACGAATCCAACCTCCTTTGTTTTTACTTGATGCAATAATAAATTCTATGATAGTTATGTCCGCATGGCGCACGGTGTCTAGGTTATAGCATATAATCCAACGAACTAGCTCATTTTAGTCAACTTTGAACACTAACTAGGCGTATTTTCAATTAATAGTACTAGTAACCTGAATAAGTATAGTTAATATGTGTATTACCTCCAAGCATTATTTAACATAATCATTCTACTGTCATGACTGTGACATGTTTAGCTGAAGCGCCTCTAGCGAAAGCTCTAAATTTCCAAATTCATGTTTATGATACATCTTATGTACACATTGCGTTCAAGTGTTACAAATTTCCAAGTTCATGTGCGTAAGCGGCAGCACATCGTGTCCAAACGTTACAGATTTTTATAATTGAGTTTTTCATAATTCCTTTCCTGTAGCAAATTCCTGGAAGTTACATCTGCCTAATGAGAAATATTGACAACTGACTTATGATGCTTCGTGTACAAACCGTCACTAAAATATTGAACAATATATATACTGTGGTAGAGGTCTCCAATCATCTAATCCATTGCTTTTAGTCGCAAAAATATTAAACAATTTCTGTACTGTAATAGAAGTCTCCAATCTTCTGATCCATTGAAATTATTCACGAAAATATTGAACAAAATCTGTACTGTAATGGAAGTCTCCAATCTTCTGATCCATTGCAATTAGTTAAAACAGGAGAAATGTCAGAGCACGCTAAAGCTTTTCCTTTTACACTGAAAATTGATTCGATAGCGAACCATTTCAAATATATCACAAAGACAGCAAAGCAGGAATCCAATACTTTCACTTATCTATCTATTATGTTGTTTTTATCAAACGAATTCAGTGGGTAAAATTAAGACCTTATTTATAATATTGAACGTTTCATGAATTTCTAGTATAGGCATTTCAAATATATTTTAGATAGACTGCAAATTTAAACCACATTTAGCCCGCTCCGGCATCAACACTTTTGTGTTGACGAACACATCAAAGCATAGTTAAAATGTTCTTGGTCATAATTTGGTTTCTCATTCGACATTTTGGGTGTTATAATGTTCTATGGTTTTCACGTTCATATAATGTTTGGCATTTTCAACTTTTGGTAGAGCGCCTCTGATGAGTCTTGAATAGACGAAACGCGCGTCAGGCATAGCAAAATTTATTGTCGGGAACGTTGTTGTAATTTATATTTCACTTAACCTGCTTTGCTGTTGATGATTTCAGTTTAAAAAATTAACACAGCTTTTTTTGTTTATTATATTACTTGTACATGTATGTCCAACGTTTAATGGATATGCATTTCAGCTATATATTTCAGTCAGATCATAAAGACATTGACATAAACCTGATAGCTTTATCTTAACTTTTAGCAGAAAAATTAAGAAAGCATTTTTGTTCATTAAAATTATCATGTTTATATCGAACGTTTAATGAATAGGCATTTCAAGGATATATATCAGACTGCAAAGCCACACAAAATCCAATAGCCATTACAATGCTGTTGTTTTTATCAAACGAAATTAAGACAATTTTGTTTATTGGTCATATCGAATGTTTAATGAATGGGCATATTTCAGAGTCTTTAATCAGAAGATTGGACATGTATTTGATAACTATGGGATTTTGACAGTTTGAACTCGAAACTGAAGACAGAAATAGCTCCAAGATAATTCCTGATAATATTCAGAGAACACGAGCGAGTTCTATTAAATTGGAACCAATCACCATGCATTCTATCGTGTCAGGGAAGATGAGATGAGAGACTATAAGGAGCAATGTTATTAGATATAAGACGTCGTGGTATTGAATGATCGATCGATGTTCCATACAATTGTTTCTCGGAATCGATCTTTTCTTCTCCCTAATTGTGGTTCCGTTCCTTGTCAAGTAAATAAAATGATGTCTGTAACTCGCATTTTTAATATCAGGTAAAGAAAAAAAATCTCCTGCAATGAGAAAAATTTGACAATTATTTATTTAAAGAAAAAAGATTGAGCGATTAAATTGCAACATTAAAAGAATTATTTATAAATAGCAATCTCATTTTCTCTTTTACAAACATAAATATTTTTTTCCTCTTTCATGATGGAACATATGTACCATAGACCATTATGCTCTTTGATCAATAATTCTTAAAAGGATTGTATGTCTGTCCATCAATCACTGAATATAACCATCGGGCAGACGATAGAAAACCACGCCATCTACAAAACGCAGACGATAATTTAATTTAGTTGCTGATCAATGCAACACCGATTCTCAATCACTGAAATTAATGAACAATCAGACAATAAGAATGAATTTTGAGTACATTAAAATTATACATCTATTTGCATAATGCTGGCGTCACACTGCCACAATGTTTAAACCTTTATTTCTGATATTGAAATTTAAGTATTAAAAGATGCCAGCAAACACTTGACGAGGACCCTAAAGAGGGTAGCGCCTGACTGGAAAGAACAGGACGAAAAGTAAGGCATCAGAAGATTCTAGATCCAGGTTTTAACTTTTCTTATTTTACATTTGAGAATGATCCTTCTAGTTCAATATTTTGCTACTCCCTTTAATTAGTTTTTGGAAACAAGAAAATAAACCATAAGCGGCTGTCGTGTAAGTCTTACTCCTGCTGCGTGTTAATAAAAAAAAAGAAAATGAGCTACATGTACTTTTATTTTTATCAACGATTGACTGTTACTCCCCATACCTCAACGGGAAGCAATTACATATTTTAAGAGATATCAATTGCGCCACATATTTATTTTTATGAGGTTTCATCTACGCCACTTTGCGCCAACTTACCAGTACAAGCATTCAACCATCAACAGTATTATATATAGTACCCCGAAAACTTAAATGATAAAAATAATAGTTTGAAGTTCTAATAAATCACAACAGTAAGTCGTCTCAAATATTACCCGTGATTATTGATAAATAGTTTTTATGGAATATATGAAAATCATAAGTATGATAAGTAGTCGCCAGGAATATGACTGTATATGTGATGAGCTCAGTTTTATGCGAATCTTCTCAAAACTGACACTTTTGTTAAATATGTTGCAATTACCTTTGACTTTCACTGACTTTAAATTATTTTATTGTTTTAAAATAATATGTTTTTAAAACATTTTATATCATTTACATGTCTTTTGCAATTGTTAATAAAACTAAAATATGAATGAACTAAAGCCTAGCTGAATTTGAATAATAAAAATATCCCTTTAAAGCACTTTTGAAACGTTTAAAATGTTTTATTTCAGAAATCGTACAGTGCCGAGTTTCCATCTCCTTTCCATTACTCTATGCCATTACACTAGTTACGGCAGATCTACGAATATAAAGCGAGGTCTTAGCGACGCCGTGTTATCTTCGCATCATCTTTATCGAGCTTTTGGTTTTATTCGTGTCGCTATCGTAAGATAAATAAAACCGACGACACTAAGAAGGCAACGCAAAATCAGAAGATGCCTTCACGAAAGCATTCCGATAGAAAGGATGGGTTAACGAATTCAACACGAACAAGGACCTTCGCACGAACATTCGGCAGTTTTTTTAAAGATGTTAAAAAACATTCAGTGGCACTACGAAGTTCACCCCAAAGTCAGAACATTTCCACAGAAGGTGTTGGGTTGGAAAAATATGGCAACACGAATCGCGCGATCTGGTGGCGATCCGTCCCGATTTTGAAAATACTAATAATTGTGTTTACATCGGGGTCTAAATCGGGATAGTGTGAGATGTTAACCCACTCCCTTAAGCACTATAACAACATTTCCGACATTTTTTACTACTGGGAAAGTAAACCTTACCCATAACAGGCAAATACAAATGACGTAGTTTTCAAGTAAAACCAGTGGAACCAAATTACGGCACTGCATTGCATAATCTTTTTCATGATGGAAAAGTTATACAACAGAATCATTGGACATCGATTTTGTATGAAATTGAAAATCCCATTGAGCTGGTGGTGTAGTGGTTTACGCATCGGGCTACTGTGGAAAGCGATAGGTATCTTCTTACTTCAGACTTCTGATTTCGGAGTTCCGATTTCTGATTTCAGAGTTCTGACTTCTGAGTTCAAAGTTCCGACTTTTGATTTCAGAGTTCATACTTCGGAGTTCACAGATATTTATGTAACACGTCCCATTATTAGACGCTCCGCGGTTAACAATGGAAACCCAGACTAAGAAAACTTACTAAAACAATATTTTTCAAAACGGTTTTCTTAAAGAGAAATAATGTTCTTGCGTACAAGCACAAGAAAATCATTAGTTTAGTGCATTTAAAATGACTGATGAAAAGGATGAATCTCAGAAGAAACTATGACACACCTATTTTGGAAGTTATAAAATATATAGAAGAAGACATTACAAGCAACTTTCGAAATCTTGGACAGAATTCAATGTGGACGAGATAACAAGTTATTCATGGTCTCAGGTAGGATAACTAATTCATTTTGACAGGATAGATTTGGAAGATAAGTTATCAATTCTATTATTTTTTGACGATTCAAAATGGCGAACACAATTTTTAATTCCCATGTCCTATGACAATTTGTGAAATTGTTAGCGCCGGACGGCGGGTGGACGGATGGGCGACGGACGCCAAGTGATGACTAGCTAACGTCGACTTCGGTGCAAGTGAGCTAAAAAACGTAAATTCAACATTTTATCTTATATTTTATTGACCTATATTTAAATAAAACTTTCAAAAATGAATCAAAGTAGACGGAAACATAAACTGAATGACCTTATAGTCACTAACTCGGATCTATACCAGACTCAACTCCGTATTCATATTTTCATTATGAAACGAACAAACTTATCATAAAATAAAACACATTTTCTATAAAAGAGAGACTACAACACTGTTTTGTCTGCTGTTTTGTGAAAGCAAACTTAGTCTAATTAATTATGATTTTAAAACAAAACAAAATCTATGAGGTCTTCATGTCAGTATAGACTTACCCATTAAATATTGTTTTATAACCTTTTTTCTTATGCAAAGAATACAAGTTTTATTTTATACATAAAATATGTTCTACAATTGCAGGGTGAAAGGAGATGAAGTTCGGTTAATAATGCGGATGTTAGACCCTCACGGCATCATGCTATGGAAAGCCAATCGACTTGTACGAGGACAATAGGCCTATTACTGTCCTTGCCCAAACTTCGTTTGGCACGTTGACGGTTTCGCCAAACTAAAGCCTTCTGGATTTTGTATACATGGAACAATAGATGGATTCAGCCAGGAAAATTAAAAAGTTGCACGTCGGTTAGAGTAACAATGACCCAAAAGTCGTGGCGACTTACTTTCTCGATGCCATCGAAGAACTCAAATGCTGCCCTTTCCGTGTAAGATCCGATGTGGGTACAGAAAATGTCATGACAAGGCAACTTCAGATATATTTTATTAGTAAGACAACTAGCGTTGACTGTGCAATGCATAGTTTCATTCAAGGTAAAAACAAGTTTCAAATCAAAGAATTTAATCTTTATCGAGCAATTTCCCAAGAATGGTGGCTAATAGCTTTATGAACATTTTCAAAGATTTACAAAATGCTAACATTTAAAATCCACGTGCAGTACCTCAGATTTTGTTTTTTCGATTTGGTTGCGGCATAACTAAACGAGTCTGTGCAATATTGGAACTTTCATAAAAGTAGAAGTAACAAAATTCCACTTATTCCTGACGAAAAGCCGGAAATAATTTACAAATGCCCGGAATTATATGAAGCGCGGGACATGAAACAAGAAATTGACTTACACGATGTGGAGATTTGCAAGGAACTTTACAGTTGTCGGAGTCTAAGGAGAGGCTGTTAAATCCTTTGCCAAAGGTAGATGATAGAGCTATCGAGCAGATGCCATACATGTACATGAATTTATATGGATATATTTATATTCAATAAAAGAATACATGTAATACATTCGCAAGTTTAAATTAAAAAAAACTGGAATCGTAGTTTTTTTTTTTTAAACACTGTATTATACTATGGCCGGTCTTAGAAGTTAAAGCTCATTCATTTATCCAAAATGATCACTTGGGCCCCCTGTCGATTGTTTTGTTAAAAATTCCTTTTTAAAAAAAATCTTTAGTTCCTTAAAGATGAACATGAAGTACTATTCTATGAAGTTCTGTTTATGTATCATACAAAAAATAAAATAAATTACCACAGTTACTAAAAGAAGAACATACTACTGACGGAATGTTGCCACTGACTAACAATTAAAGTTTGGAACTTAGAAATCCTCGGGGTTGTACAGTTTCCCGTTTGTTTGACTAAATAAAAATGAGATGTGGAATAAATGATCCCCATAAATGTACGTGAAACAATTGTATAAAACAATCAGTAATGTAAAACCTTTAAATAAAAACAGCGAGCAGCGCTGATCGTTATCTTGCTATTGGTCCATAATCTAAACTGAATGTACATGATATTCAATCAAATCTCAACAGTATGTTTTCATATGTCTTTTGGGACTATTGGTATGGTTATTCTGCTTTTTCATGTGGGTATATACTTGCCATACTTAAACAAGAAAATGTGCCAAACAGACACGGTGCCTGCCTTTATAATTATCAAACAGATAGGTAATCTATCAATTACGAAGCTCACCTCGTTATGCATTATTATCACTATGCAGGAACTAACTAAATGTTCAAAGTTTTCAGTGTTCATTCATGCAGAAAAAGCAGGTCACGGTCAGCATCTGAACCATGTATCTTGCTAAGCATCCCTAGATGCACCTACCATACCACTTTGGTCAATTATGGTACTTGCATGTAGGCAGGAATAGACTTAAACCATAATGATTATTCTGTAAGTGGTCATTCATGTTGAAAATATAGGTCAAAGCCACCATCTGAAGCATTCAAGGTGCACCTATCATACCAATATAGTTGATGTGGCACTTGTCTGTAAGCGGTTATGAACTTTAACTATTCTTCTGTAGGTGGTCATCCGTGCGGAAAATATAGGTCACAGTCAGCATCTGAGGCATAAATTGTGCTTAGCAAAATAGTTGATTTGGCACTTGTCAGTAAGCGGGCATGGACTTCAACCATTCTTCTGTGAGTGCTCATCCATGCGGAAAATATAGGTCACATCCAGCATTCGAAGCATGCATTGCGCTAAGCATCACTAGGTGCACCTGCTATACCAATATGATTGATGTGGCAATTGTCATTAAGCAGGAATTAGGAATTAATGGATTTGGGACGGACGGACGGACGCATTCGAACACTATAAGTCCTTCTACTTTCGTAGGCGGGGCATAAAAAGATAGAAGCAGATATATGCTGTCCAACTATACCAAAATGTTTTGAAGTGTAAACTTAAACACATATACTAGAAATTCCCTTGTTTCTTGGTGGTATATACACAAATATATCAAGTCTAATATTCCACACAAACCATGAATATATAATACATGAGCTGCAATTTGCACAATTTATGGAAAGATGTCTGACAGACCTAAAATCGATAAGGGCGATGTGGGACCTCGCATACAAACTTTCTAGTCTGTGATTTGTTGATCCTGAGAAAATTATTATGAGCAGGTGTAATGGTCGTGACGACAACACACACAAGACGAAGTCCAGTCATCCCTTTTTGTCATACAGGCAACATCTATGACAGAGTCGCTCAAGCGGAAAATGTAGCAAAAAAGAACCCTCTTGTACTACACAAGACCAATACATGTGTTAAGACAATACTAGTACCAGTAGATCAATGTGACTATAATCCGGTATAGATTTTAGCTTATACTAAAGAGAACTGTCAAGCATCTTACCGAGAGGACACACATATTGTTAATCAGCTAACAAATCTGATAATTTCATTAGTCAATTTCAAACTTTGGGCACATGGGATCGTTGCGACCATCCAGTTCGTGTGTCTTAATTCCCAGTATACAAGATGTATCCACAAACCAAATACCCCAACCAACACCACTTGTAGTTGCTGAAGAATTAACCTTATTCAAATTTTTATCCTAAGTCACTTATGCAGAAATATAGATTATGGTAACCTAATTCCTGTAAAGGCCCTTTTTGTATACTCATTATGTATTCATTGAAACAATATTACTACCACTTAGTTGTAGACCTTTGTCAAAACTTATGTATTTGATAGGAAATCATTCTTACTACAATTTGGGTGCAAGATACATGTGGCAAGATGTAAACCACAAATCCGGGACCACATAGAGTCTATTCAGATACCTAAGATGTTGTTGTTTGGTTGTTGGCTAAAATAAATATATGAAGATTTTTAAGTTTATATATATATCTTTAATGTCTGGATCTGCACAGGAAATTATTTTTCAAAATATAGACAAAAAACAAACACCTAATTAAATATTGGCTAATTTGAGACCACCACTACAGCTATAAGCAAAGAAACCCTGACAGTTTAAGCAAAAATACATATATACATGTAGTCAGTTGTACTAACAGTTGTTACTACTAGTAAAAAGTTTCACTTCCAAATTGTGGTCTCTTAGATAATTACATGACACAAAATTTGGTTTCAAGTTTTCTTGTATTAAAGAGGTAAACATTTTGTGCAGTTGTTATATTGAAGTCACAATATGTTATTTTTATTTGTGGCTTGCTAAGCGGACATCCAACATTTATAAATCTCATTGCATGGTTTTAAGACAGATTTGGAATTTATTAATGACATGAAATTGGTTGACATGGGCTCAATATTAGCATTTACATCAATAGTTGAGGTATGAGCATGTTTTTTGCTAGATACAACAAAATTTGAGTAGAAATCTTTGATGACTGTTCGCTGTTGGCTGATGCAGGTGTTGTGATGTTCGAACCGTGGGTTGATGCAGTTGTTGTGATGTTCGAACCGTGGGTTGATGCAGTTGTTGTGATGTTCGAACCGTGGGTTGATGCAGTTGTTGTGATGTTCGAGCCGTGGGTTGATGCAGTTGTTGTGATGTTCGAACCGTGGGTTGATGCAGTTGTTGTGATGTTCGAACCGTGGGCTGATGCAGTTGTTGTGATGTTCGAACCGTGGGCTGATGCAGTTGTTGTGATGTTCGAACCGTGGGTTGATGCAGTTGTTGTGATGTTCGAACCGTGGGTTGATGCAGTTGTTTTGATGTTCGAAATATAAATTCCATGTCATCTTGTACTCCTTTAGGTGATTTTCCACTGGGTGCCTTTTCAATTACTAGTATATAGTCCACTGTTACTTCATCCATATTATTGATTTCTATAATTCTTATCCCTCCCCCATTTCCAACAGATTTAACTTGTTTTTGGTTGTAAATCCAACCTACATAAAATATATGAATAGTTTTGGATTGCTTTTCACCTTGACTGTCTTTCTTTTCTGTCAACACTTTTGTTGGTTTCTACAAATAAAAAAAGTATTCAGTTATATATAGTACCAGCGAACATTTGTACACCTAATATATGATTATATATTGTCCCAAGTAGAATTTTATATTACATGAGCTTGATTCCATTTTTTTTTCATCACCGGAGCCTTTACCTTAGAAAGCTGCATAATTTTGTAACTTCAATTGCCAACAAAGACACACTGACAGGAAATCTGTACCCTAATAGTGGTGAATATGTAAATGGACACTCAATATACTATTTTTTTTTTACATTTACTTATACCACAGTCAACTTCATGATAACTCAGTTAGTTGTCATGCAAACATGGAAACCAATTTTGATTGACATGATGGATGGATGGGATAATTTAAAGCTGAATTCCAGTCTCCAGATTTCAGGAAAGGCAAGAGACAAAAAGTCACACAATGACCTTTAACTTAAAAGATGACCTTAAAAACTGCTTGTTTCCACAAGAAAGTCAATGACAATGGAACAAAATACGTGGTACTATAGGATAAAGCTACATGCAAAATGTCAGATCTATGTCAAGTAGTTGCTTAGAATACTGTGAGGTAAATTTTCAAAACGAAAGAATATATAAATCCACTGTGTAAAAAAAGTAAGTATATTTGGTAAACAGGAAGTAGATGGTCTACGGGCATAAAATCGCTATACACCATATGCACTAAAGGATAAAGCTATATCCAAAATATCAGACTCCTATGTCAAGTAGTCGTTTACTGAGAAAACTGTGATTCAAATTTTATTCCGGACGTATACACAAGCGAACAGAGGTTAAGCAGTATTCCTTCCTCTTCTTCAAAGCGGGGGTATAAAAATGGGATTTGGAACTTGATGTGGAATAAATGTACACAACTCCATCAACCAACAGTAATTTAAAAAATCCTCAATGAAGTCTGAAGCATGAAATCAGAAATATGAAGTATGAAATCAGAAGTCCGAAGCCTGAAATCAGAAGTCTGAAGTATGAAATCAGATATTTGAAGTATGAAATCAGAAGTCTGAAGTATGAAATATGAAATCAGAAGTCTGAAGTATGAAATATGAAATCAGAAGTCTGAAGTATGAAATCAGAAGCCTGAAGTATGAAATCAGAAATCTGAAGTATAAAATCAGAAATCTGAAGTATGAAATCAGAAGTCTGAAGTTTGAAATCAGAAGCCTGAAATCAGAAGTCTGAAGTATGAAATATGTAATCAGAAGTCTGAAGTATGAAATCAGAAGTCTGAAGTATGAAAACAGAAACATAGACTGAAATTCTCCTCAATGGTCATTGTGCATTGGTTTTTAACTTGATGAATTACAAAGGTGTTTACCATCTTTAAACAATCACCAGTAATCTGGGCATTTTTTTCACTACTGTAACTTTGAACTGTCATCATTAATATGAAATTATGTAAATAAAGACTGATTTATTTGAGCAGGTATATCAAGACTTAAACTTCCTAAAATAAATGTTGTTTCTAATCAGCCTATACAGTTTAAGAGTTTCTAATTCATTTTTGTGCATCTTTTTTATTAATATAATGTAATATTAAATAAAGAAATAATTTGTCCATGGGGCATAGATGCCCCCGCCTTATCAGGAAGTTGATGCCAGTTAGGCCTTCTGAACACTTTACAGCAAACAAGTCATCATTAAAACTGATCATCAGCAAAACAACATTTTAACATGGCATACTTCACGTCTATTATTTTCGTCATTGAAATCTATGGAGTCATCTCTGAAATCTTTAAAGTGTATTTTATTTCATCAGTGGCCAATTTGAAAATGCCGGCCATCTTGAAAATTCGAAAATGGATTGCACCCCCTATGGTCCTCCACCATACCCCCAAGAAGTCACAGTTTCATTTAATTTGGTTCATACGTTTTCTCAAAATCATGTAGACAGTTTCAGGATTAAGAATAAAACAAGAGAATGTGTCAGAACGACACTGATACCCTACTCAGAGATTTCGTCTGAATAAAGGTGAACCTCAAATGTAAACCTAAGTTTTTCAGACTAACAGACATCGAAAATAATAGCCCATTGCTGGTTGCAACAACAAGACCTTGATATACATGCAATGAACCGTTGTACGAAATTTCATTATGATTGTAAATTGCAAAAAACGTAAGTGTGACTGACAAACAAATACACGGAAAACTACATCCCCTGCGACAAAGTAGGTGGGGTATAAAAAATAATTAAAAAAGAAGAATAAACGAAGCAAAAACAATAAGACCCCCAAACTCTGTTTTTGGCGACCTTATAATAATAGAAAAACGGGACAAAAGCAATAAATATCCAAACTTCTTTAACCGGTAGTAGACTTATTTATAATATTTCACCAACACTTTTATAAGGACAGCATGTTCATACCTTCAAGCGGATTTGGGCTAAAACATAGAGCTTCTAATACAGCATTATGCCACAAAAAAGGCAAACTAGAAGTACTATGAGCCCAAAACATGCAAAATCGAGAAAATGTGAAATAAATTTAAAAAAAATCTTTGTACCTGAGTTGCACTTTTACTGTCCTTGTACTGTTGAGCAATGTCCTCTACTGCTTTTGATTTTTTTTCTTTTTCTCTGACTTAGTTTCTGAAATGATATGTAAATAGATTTATATTCAAAAGCTTTGAAAATAATCAAATGAAAGTAATCAAGACCCTAAAGTACCACCAGACCAAATTTGGTTTGAATCCCTGCTGCCGTTTCAGAGGAGAAGAAGTTTGAAGAAAAGTTAACAACGACAACGACGACGGACGCCAAGTGATAACAATAGCTCACATGGACCTTCACGTGGACCTTAAACCTCACTGACTATCAAGATTGACATGTCCATGATATATAATATAAACTTAGTGTATTGATGTACATCATCTACACCCCCTATGTCTTTTCTACCAAGTGCGCTTTAAGTAAACCTTCATGTTGTCTTTAGTAGTCTACATGTCTTAATTCATTTACTAGTAATAAACTATTACATGCTAATAATCTATAGATGTGGGGATTTTTGATTCGACAAAAACATGGCCGACATGGTTAAAGATAGAACATGGGGGTCTGAGTACAGTTTTCGGCTTATATTTCAAAAACTATAAGACAGATTTGAAATCCGAAGCCACGCTTCCTCTTCAGCATCAAAAGCTCTACGAAATTCTCTATTGCGTCGAAGTCGTCAGATGACCCAATATACAGTTATTTAATGCCTGGTCATGGAGCAGTCAAAACTGCTATCCCGAGGTGCTGGAGATGATTGAGGAACTGTTGCCTGAGGCCGCAGGCCGAAGGCAACAGTTCTTTAATCATCTCCTGTGCACCGAGGGCATTATAGTTTGACTGCCCCATGAACAGGCATTAAATAACTGTTTTATTAACTTATAGAATACATAGAGAGAGTGTGCGCTCGTTCAACAGTGTGACGTCAAAAGAATTTTGCGCTTTATGTTTTTCCTACGTTTTTTCCATAATTTTTCTGTGGGTTCTACCGCATAAAAATGCATCAAGGGGTTCTCTTTGGATTTTCAAATAAACAAAGTACAGATAATTATGCACGAAAATTTTTTGAGAAATGGCATTGGAATAATTTTTATAATTTTAATTGATATGAATTATATAGAAAAATTGTTATTTAAAACCGTAAATTACCCTTCACGTTGCTCTGTACTGCGCATCGTTCACGCGCAAGGAACAGTTCGTTCATGGAGTGAAACAGTTAACTGTTACACGCTTACGTCATTTCGAAGAAAAATGAATGAAAACATCCAAAATTACTTCATATGAAAAATATTCACTATAAGTTAATAATGTGTTATATGACCCTTTGAAGGCCAAAAATTGTGTTTTTTTCATGTTTTTGGCTTGTAGAATGAAAAGTATTGCAGATAGAGAAAAGCTGCTGCCTGCGTAAATGATCAGTTCATTGAGCTCTACAAAAGTTTAAATGGAGTCGAAGTTGTGAGTTGACCCGTTGAAGAAGTTATGGCCCTTTAAATGCGAAAAAATGTATTTTTTGCCCCTAAAATGAGAAGTATCGCAGATAGAGAAAAGCTGTTGCTTGCTGAAATGTTCAACTCATTAAGCTTTACAAAAGTGTCAATTGGGTCAAAGCTGTCAGATGACCCTTTAATGGGTTATGGCTCTTTAAACGCAAAAATATAGTGTTTTGACCATAGAATGAAAAATATTGCAGATAGAGAAAAGCTATTGATTGCTTAAATGATCAGCTTTACAAAAGTGTCAATTTGGTCAAGGTTGTCAGATGACCCTTAAACGGGCTATGGCCCTTTAAACGCGAAAAATAGTGTTTTGACCATAGAATGAAAAGTATTGCAGTTAGAGAAAAGCTATTGCCTGCTTAAATGATCAGCTCTTTGAGCTGTACAAAAGTCTTAATTGGGTAAAAGTTGTCAGATGACCCTTAAACGGGCTATGGCCCTTTAAACGCGAAAAATTGTGTTTTGACCATAGAATGAAAAGTATTGCAGTTAGAGAAAAGCTATTGCTTGCTTAAATGATCAGCTCTTTGAGCTGTACAAAAGTCTTAATTGGGTCAAAGTTGTCAGATGACCCTTAAATGAAAAAATAGTGTTTTTGCCCATTGAATGAAAAGTAATTGAAAAGTACAGAAAAGCTGATGCAGCTCATTGGGCTCTACATTGTTTCCATTTAGTCAAAGTTGTAACTTTTGACAAAAGTCCCTTTTAAAGAGGGAATGACCTTTTAAAACTTGAAACTCAAAGTACCAGTTATTCATAGCTTTTACCTACTTGTATATAGTGAAAAATATTGCAGGCAGAGAAAATCCAAAGCTGTCTGAAGCATTTAGAGTACTGTATACAGCTCTAGTAATGGTTTCATTGATTTAAAATTTGATGCCATTGTTAAACAACTTTGAACCAGGTGAGAGATCCCAGCTCCTTCGGAGCCTCTTGTTAACTTTAAGTGTGTTAAAACTGGTTATAATTGTTAGTTTTGTTTCAATCAAATCAGTTGTAGATGTTTTATGTAAAATGTTTAATAATAAAACTGAAATTTATGAAAACAAAGCGAGATAATTATCATTTTCAATGAGGCACTTGAATTTGTTAACATTAAAATGGGGAAAACTCCTGAAAAAGATGGTGCTATAACTCTGTAACTTTCACACATTTAGCAGACCATAGAGTGTTAAACTATGTAAACTGTTATTTTTCTAACTTTTCCAGGAATAAGCTGAATACAAAATACATAATTTTGTAAAAAAAAAGAAGAGTTGACACTAAAGAACGTCTCCCTTGTCGGCACTATCAGTATCAATGGTTCTGCATTATCCTGCCTATAAATTAACAATTTTACAAACCTTACTGGAAAAATCCTTCTTATGTATTCTTAAAATACTTAATATAATTGTTATGTATTGACTAAAAATAGGTCAAGATCAAAAGATTGGTGTATGCAATTGTGTTAAGCTACTACTGGGGCATATGCATACCAAGTTTTATCCATCTATAGGAAATATAGTTGTCGAGATATGGAGGTGATCATAAATTCCTACCCAAGATAGTTGACAAAGCCGCCAGTACAGCCATACCTCTGACTCGCCTAGCTTCGCAGGGGAGACAAAATACTTTATAAAAAAAAATCCAGTAAGAGACAATTACTCCTACATTTATAGTTTGATCTTCCAAAAAACTTCAGGACAGGAAGATCAGTTTTGCCTAAAATCAAAATTTTGTTATCGGTAACTGTATTTGAGTTATTTGAAGAAACTGGAATTCACGCCTTTATTCAATATTAAGCCACGGTATTAACATTACACATCAAATCAAAACTCCAAACACATATTTTGTACAAGACATACACGACATACCATAGACAAATGTAACTACATTTTGTAACATTTAGTCCAGCAATTTTGGAGGGGAAAAGCTCTAATAAACTGTTGCCACAGAGAGACACCGTGCCTATGTATTAATTGGTTGCTATGGATGGACCTTGCAGAAAAAAGTTCACAAATCTATAATGTGCAGTTGCTAAGATAAATTTTGTCTATTTGTCTCATTACAGCTCTTCTTATGTCTATGTATGTTTAAAATCATGATTGTTTATATTTGTAATAGCCCCATGCGGGACCATAATTGGTAAATAAAATATCTTATCTTATCTTGTCTTAAGATATAAATGCAAATCAATCAAGCAGAAATCTAGGCCACAATGACCTAGTTCTATGTAGATGTTGACCTATAGGGGTGTAAAGATATTCTTTTTTGGCAAATGATATGTATATATTGTGCTATTACACTTGCATTACGATATGTATGACTATCATGATACAAATATTTAGTTTTGTCATCTATAAGCTAGACCAAATGCAGATGTTAATGTTTTTTTTTGCCTTTTTTATCTGTTTTGTTGACAAAAAATGGGCCTTCCCCAGCAGTATACTGTATTATATAAATACACAGGCTGCTAAAGATAAATTTGTCTTAATTTTACTAGTTAAAAATTCGGAACTCTCTCTGACTGAATTCACTCTATAGGGAAAAACTTACCAAAATGAGTGTCGCGCCCATACACGTCCGACTTTCTGTGGGTCTCAAATACAGACGGGAACATATAAATGGCGCGAATCGAGGTATATATAGTACAGTTAACTAAGAAGTCTGAAATGTGAAATTATAACCCTGAACTCCGAAATCAGAAGTCGGAACTCTGAAATCAGAAGTCTGAAGTAAGAAGATACCTATCGCTTTCCGTAGGCTACTAACACCAGGATTCATGGGCCGTCATTTCATGTACCAATTTTCCGACTCTCGAAGATGGTCTCGATGATTTGGAATGGAAGAAAAAAGGTTGGCCCATGTATGGGGAGAGCAATACTCCGTGCATGTTAAAAACCCCTTTGTAGAATTCAATAAGAGTTAGCCCGGTGGAGGTGCTACAAAGGCGGTCAAATATCGCAAACTGCAAGCTGATGAGGGATTTACATAAGCATCAACTTGTTTCCCAATCCATGATAAATAAATAAGTTTAAACTCAAATAACCCCACACCTTATAAATAAATATCTAATCTTATAGCCATCAAATTACAGCTTAAGCACTTGAGAATTTGGAGTTACTGGTATAATCAAAATTTGGTGTATAACAATTGGTGCATAGTATACAGCATTCTACTATGCACTCTTTGTTAAGTTACACATGTAGTCATTAGTCAAAGCAAATTATATTTCCCAATTATCAGATAAGTTATAGTCAAAAGTTAGAAGTCTAAGTTAAGAAGTGCTATAATATTAAACTAGCACTTGATGAAAATAAAACTCTAATACGGTTAGGAATAATTTTAAAATGATGTTGCTAAGTAAATTTTGAGGTCTCCAAATTTTTTTTAGAACTACAGAATGATAACCTTTAACCTAATTATTGATTGGATTGTTTGTCTGTCCATCAATCACAGCTAGGGGCAGACCACGTGGGGCAGACGATAAAAGCAAATGGTGGACAATAATTTGATTTTGTTGCTGATCAATGCAACATCGATTTTCAATCATCAAAATTAGTAAATCAAGGCTGTAAGAATGAATTCATGTACCTTTAAATGTAAAAGTTTCAGTTTTCTTGTTTTCCAAATAAACTATTTCAAATAACGGATTTCTTCACGGCGTAGTCATTACGTTGCCTTATCTTCAACGTGATAAAGGTAACAATGACATTGAACAGTGTTATGCTTCTATTGGGGTATGCATTTCCAAGTTTCATCAATCTAGGACTACAATTTCTTGAGATATGAAGGTGCTCCTAAAACTTTAACATTGTTTTTTTGTGTATTGAAAATCATTTAAGCCACTCAACCGTAAAATCAATTTCAAGGTCAAAATTAAGATGAGGATGCAACTGTGTGCTAAACCACTACTGGGTCAAATGCATACCTAGAACGTATAGTTGTTGTGTGGATATTTTCATGTATTGAAAATTATCAGTCACTCAATAGAAAAATCAACGTGAAGGTCAAAAGATTATGATACAACTGTGCTAAGCTACTGCTGGGGCATATGCATACCCAATTTTATCATCCTAAGACTTATACTTTTGAGATATGGGAGGTGCTCTTAAAACTTTAAGAGTGAAAGTTATCCCAGCCTGCGAGACAACAATAAGCATAAAGCTGTTGGTTTTTTTTTTGTTTTTTTCTTTAGTACAAAGCCTTCCAATAACATTCTGTTGGGTTTTTTTTTTTTGAGAAAAATTCATTTTTAATACAAGATATTTTGAAATAAAAACTAAGAAAATAAAGAAGGACTGTGTCCATGGGACATGGATGCCCAAGCTAGGCCCAAGACAGAAAATGGAATTACCACAGATCTAAAAGTCATAGTCGCTTAGGACGCGTTCAGTTCGTCATACTGAACCAACCCATCAAGTTTCAATTCATTCTCAAGAATTGTTTCTGAGAAATGCTTGACGGACATTTTCAAGTCGATTTTAATAGATTTCCATATCAGCCCAGCCCCAAACAGGAAGAAACAGGTCTGAAAGTCGCTTAGGACGTAGTTCGTCATACGGAACCATCCTATCAAGTTTCGAACGGCTTCTGAAACAAGAGGCTCCCAGGAGCCTGAATCGCTCACCTGGTCTTGATGTCAACCATGTGAAGAACTTTGTAGAGTTAAATAAGCTGAACATTTAAGCAAGCAACAACTTTTCTCTTTCAGCAATAGTTTTTATTGTGTGCCAAACTGTGCAAAATGTTATTTAAAGGGCCGACTGACAACTTTGACTCTATAGTGACTTTTGTTAAGAGCTAAATGAACTGAACATTTAAGCAAGCAACCACTTTTCTTTATCTGCTATAGTTTTCATCATATAAGCCAAAAACATGAAAACATGTTAATTTAGGGGCTGTAATCCCTATAAGGGGTCATCTGACAACTTCAACCCTATGAATGCTTTTGTAGAGCATGATAAGCTGAACATTTAAGCAAGCAACTGCTATTCTCTATCTGCAATAGTTTTTTATTTTATAGGCCAAAAACACTATTGTTCGCCTTAACGGGGTTGTAAACCCTATAAGGTGTCATCTGACAACTTCGACCCTATGAATGCTTTTGTAGAGTTAAATGAGCTGATCATTTAAGTAGTACTCCACCTAAGAATCATGCAAAATTGAAGAAAAGTGATTCATCGATAAAAAGGCTACAGTGGTTTATTTTTAACAAAAGATAGCTTAAAGTATACAAAATAAGAAATAAATAACAATTTGCTCATAACTGCCTGGTCCTGGGAGAAATCTTGCCATTTTGTTACAATGGTTTCTATTGAAATTATTGACAGTTTTAAGAGTTATCTCCCTTTCTTACAATTTTCCAATGCATTCTAAATATTTTTTTTCTCCCAGGACCAACGCTTTTTTGGAAAAAGAGTACAAAATATCGAATCAGGGTGCTAGTGGGAGTAACATATCAAAAATAAAGTGGTGTAGGCTTTCCACCCATGAATCGCTTTTTGCATGGTTCTTATAAAAAGTGGTACTTAAGCAAGCAACAGCTTTTCTCTATCTGCAATAGTTTTCATTCTATAGGCAAAAACATTATTTTTCCCCTTAAAGGGGCTTTAATCCCTATAAGGGGTCATCTGACAACTTCGACCCTATGGAGACTTGTAGAGCTAAATGAGCTGAACATTTAAGCAAGCAACAGCTTTTCTTTATCTGCAATAGTTTTCATTCTATAGACCAAAAACACTATTTTCCCCTTAAAGAGTCTGTAACCCCTATAAGGGGTCATTTGACATCTTTAACCCTATGAAGGCTTTTGTAGAGCTAAATGAGCTGAACATTTAAGCAAGCAACAGCTTTTCTCTATCTGCAATAGTTTTCATTCTATAAGCCAAATACATGAAAAAAACATTATTTATCACCTTTAAGGGGCTGTAACCCCTAAAAGGGATCAACTGACAACTTCGACCAAATGGAGACTTTTGTAGAACTTTAAGAACTGAAGCAGAGGAATGGCATCAGATTTCATCTATCTCTTATACTTTTTGATTTACAGACCAAAGACAGTGGTCTGACCCCCTGGTCTATTTTTAGTAACAGCAGCCATGTTTTTGAGGAATCAATAATTGAAACACAAGTTTGGTGCAGAACATCCTAAGGATTATTCATACACAGTTTCATTAAATTCTGATCAGTAGTTTCAGAGGAGAGGTTTTTCGAAAAATTATTAACAGACAACAGCCAAGTGATGGCAATAGCTCACCTTGACCTTCGGTCCAGGTGAGCTAAAAAAAAAGCTTGATGTAAATTTTCAAGTCGATTTTTATATCGGCCCAACCCAAAACAGAAGGCAGAGGTCTGACAGGTCTGAAAGTCTCATAGGACGTGTACGGTTCGTCATACTGTATCATCCTATCAAGTTTAAATGCAATATGATAATCTACATATATTGACAAACATTCAAAAATTTCATCAAAATCAGTTGAGCACTTTCAGAGGAGTTCTGCCCACATAGTGTTTCTATGACCTTAAAAAATGAAGTCGATCAAGTCCCATAACTCCTATAAAATATGTTTAATGAAAATGACATAGTGATATGATCAACTACATATCATCACTAACAATCATACAAAAAATTCATCAAAGTCTCAGAGTAGTTTCCACAAAAGTGTTCTAGACTGAGGGAGGCATGGACGGATGAAGACCATTTTTACGTCCCTTGTCATGTTGCAGCAGGGACAATACAGTACACTATATGTGATATGTGTAATTCTGTTTATTTTTATCTTTTAACTGTGGTCCACCTCTATCAAAATTCTTTCATTTACTTTTAAACATCTAGATCACTGTGCAACAGCCATTATCTTTAACACTATGAAATTTCCCTGATGACGAGATGGAGCATCCAATTTTCTGTAGATCCTAACATTCACTTTCCTTTGCATTCACTTTTGACTTCCATATTTGATGATATAATCAAAGTGAAAACCTGCATGTATTTCATTTACTTCATCACCGTCTCATGTTTATTTGACCATCATGATTGTCAGTTCATATCCAGCTTTGTTTAATTTTGATGTGTTTCAATGTTGTACACCCTCCCAAGTGCTTGAAATTACCCTGTTTCAAGATTCATCCAGTATTACCAGTATTACCATCTTATCGCTTGGTTTGTGGGCTATTCTTGTAGACCTTGTTAATATAATTCCCCAAATAAATATATACAACAAAATTAGTCTTTAATATTTTTATTTTACTTTTTTTGTTACAAGTGCACACCAAAGCTAAAGCTTATATAATGTACAATATAACACTTCTTCTATGACACCATATAACATTCAGAGCCTGTAGTCATTGTCAGATCTTCATCTACATCAGCTTTCTATTTTTAACATTGACTGAATAGCAGGAATCTTTCCAGGAACCAAATTTAGTGATTTGCAACCTACAGTGGGGAATTATATATTAGCAGACATTATTTTTTGTGTTTTTTTCTATTTTTGGTGAAAATTTAGCCCTTTTTGAATTGTTTGCTTTTCTAAGCACCTTTCAAATATTATGAAAACTAGAACCATGTCAAAATTATTCGCTATTCAGTATATAAAATCAACATAGCAAGAATGGCTTTGTTGTACAAGATTGCTTTAAACATAAAATTATTCTTAATGAAATATTTCAATGGTGTAAAAATTAATAAATGAGTCTGTTGAAGGGAAGGGGATAAACTGTATGATTTATACCATTGATAAAAAGATGTAGTCTACAATTAAACATCCACAACAGCACTTTAAGGAGAGCTGCTATTTTTCAGCTTTAAAATTATAAAATATACAACAAATCCAGTTTAACCTAATAATAATGAGTGTTTATACTTTATCATTTGAAAAGTATGACTAAAATAATTCTGAATGCTACAGCAATTGAAGCATTGATGTCAAAATCAGTATGCAAATGTGATGGTGTCAGCATCGAATCGTATCAATGATTTATGTATAATGTTTTATGCCCACTTTACAGAATGACATGATCATGACTATTGTATATAAATACAAATAAGCACTTCTTCCAGTTCATCATGATTGTTGATGGCACACAGGTCTTTAACCAGTTTTTTACATATCAAAATGCAACAATGTGCCAAATATGTCCTTTTAAAATAAATATGTACAAATGTGTCCTGTCCATTATCACCTCTCGTCAAATAAAGGCGTAGAATCTCCAGCTGGCATTGGACTTTGTCGTACTGCTGGACTACGTCCTGGGGTGGAGCGGGGTGGTGGTCTGCCTTTGGCCCACATTTCAGCAGCTTTGGCCCAGTCTGTACCTGATGCTGGTCCTTGGGCCCTCTGAGGCCCTGGATGTGATGGGGTTCGTGGTGTTTGTCTGGGTGTGGCTCCTGGCCAGGCTGGGGTGTGTGGTTGTCTGGGGGTGGGGTTGTATGATGGGGTTGGATGGCCGGGTGTGGTGATGGGGTGTGATGGAGTCATCATGGGGGTCATCATCGGAGTTGCACCAATACCCTGAAAATAAATAAACAAAATACTGTAAAGCAAGGAAATTTTATAAGGTGGTTATGTCTAAGAATGTCACATCATCAATATTATAATGAAATAAAACAAGTAGAAGATTAATTCTGATATAAATTGTCAATACATAAACAGTTACTTCCCATAAAATAACCTATCAGACACTTTTCAATATCCCCTTTCACAAAACTTCCTGTACTGTTTCACAACTTATTGCTCTATTTTTACAAAAGCTACTGGTAAAAAGTTTTAAAAAGAACAGAAATAATTCATGCATTAAAATACTTTTGAAAATATTTTATTTAGAGACAAAAATATTATTTATTATTCTTGTTTACATAGCAATAAGATTTTCTTATTCTTAGATCACATGATAAAATAATAAGATTAATCAGATTCTCTCTTACTGTTTAGCTAGAGCCTCTCTGAAAAGTCTTATACAGGCAAACGCAGGTCAGACACAATTCAAAATTCTTGAACTGTTCTTTTTTAATTAATTTCTGAAACATTAAACACTCAAAACTTACAAAGCCTCCACTGAATCCTGCCACAGGGAACTGTTGAGGTGTGGCACCAGGGGTCATCCTTGCCACTCTGGGGGTCTGTACTCGGGGTGTGGCACCTGCAACCTGGGCCAGGGTGTTGTATATATTATTAGGAAGGCCTGCAGCAGCTCTCTGTATGGTTGCAGCATCAACACCTACAATAGAAAGTTTCAAAACATAATGCATCAGAACAGCATTACAATATTAGTTGTTTGTTATTGTTGGATTACTTGATGATGGGTCTAGGCTCCTGCTCACATTTTAATCAGGTAAAATACAGAGCTATCAACTCTTTGAGGTTAATTGGAGGTTCTAATTCGATAAATCCCTGAACTCTCTTAATACTTCGTATTATCATCATAAATATAGTTCTATTTAATGAGCAAGTGAGTGTTGGGATTTTTCATCCTTTTCCAAATAATTAGACTGTACAAAATGGTCAGTTTCAATGGTCAAGGAACAAGAATATGTCCAAAAGACATAATGCCCCATCTTGCAACTTTTGTGACAAATGGACCAATGGACAAAAAGACCCAAACACTATAAGCCCCTACTTTTCTAGATGGAGCATAAAAAATACCAACCTTCACCACCTTATCACATACAGGTATACATGACATTTTTATTCAGCAAATGCAATGAAAAAATTAAAGTTTGATTTTGCCTACAAAAACGATGTCTCCCCCCTTTTCCCCAAAAAGTTCCAAGTTCAAAAGGCCCTTACTCCCAAAAAAATTTGATTATCAAATTTTCATGGTAATATGCACAACTACATATGGTGTCCTTCCTATATACCAAGTTTCATTGAATTCGGTTCAGTAGTTTCAGAGGAGTTGCGCTGACAAGATGATAAATGAGGGTTTTCAGCGAATTTCTAAGTTCAAAGGGCCATAACTCCCACAAAAATTTGAGGAACAAAATTTCCTGGTAATATGCACAACTACATATGATGTCCTTCCTATATACCAAGTTTCGTTGAATTCAGTTCCGTAGTTTCAGAGGAGTTGCGCTGACAAACTTTGTGACGGACAGACGGACGGACGGACAGACACGACAAAAACAATATGTTTTCCCACAAAAGTGGGGGGAGACATAATAATGACAAGTTATTTCTACGATTTTGTAGATGACATTTGTTTAGTTGACTGTGATGAATGTTTTTGTACTATGAGACAATGAAGTGTTTGCTTGGCTAAAAAGACAATGAATACATACCCTGGAGGTTAATACTGGGTGTGGCATAAGTAGACGATGCCATCCCTGGTGTTCTGTTGGCTGGAGTTCCTATTACAAAAGAATATAAAGATCAACATAAGAGGTAAATACAACAGATGTGTCGCTCCTTGATATTTTTACAGAAAACAAGCTAGCATCATTGACCATGTACTTAACAGAACTCTTACCTTTTCAAATGCAGTTAAAGCAAACCATATACCAATATTTCTAAAATCTGACTTGTGATAACAGAAAATTCCATTTCAAGCAATCTAAATGCAATGACTGTTAAAAAAAAGTTCCTTCGTGTCATGTTCATCGCTGTAAAATTGTATTGCAAAAATTAAGAAAATGTCATGAAAATCCAAATTAGTATAACTTATTCTCCTCTTTAAGAAAATTTGCCCTCCTACTGAACATGGCTGTAATTACTGTGAAAAGGGCCTAATAAAAGCTAAGTTTCATAATTCCAAGTTGACATTTCTTTACCTGGGATAGGGTCTCGGAAATGTTCTTTAAACCATCTCATCATCGAGTTGAGCGAGTGGAACATTTGTTGACGATATCTGACGCCCTCTGGTGTTATTGTGGCATACTCGTGCCGTGCTTTTGTACGTGGCATGTAAGAAATCAGGAATTTACCAGGATACTGCTTGGAGAGACTGATGAAATATGGAATTCTGAAAGAAAATAAGATATTCTTTAGTTTTTATCAAACAATGAGTGTCATATTAAACAAGAATGTTCTTAGTCACTTTTTTTTTAAACAAAAATACTTTGAGTATTCACAAAAAGATAGCCTTATGCTTCATATTGAAATTTATATTAGAAATAAGGAAATATGACACCACTGGCCCAAAACAGGAAGTAGAAGTACCAAAGGTCTGAAAGTTGCTTAGATCATACAGTTTGGGATACTGGAACCATCCTGCCATTCTCATGTACAATTTCTGAGAAAAGCTTGACAGAAATTTGTCCTCAGATGTACGTACAGACGGATATGAGTAAAACTTAATCCTCCCTATACCCACATGTCGTGACAGAGGCATAAAAATAAATGTCCACTTATCTCCCTTTAATGATATCTGAGAGCAATATTTTGTTCATGAACATCTCTATATGATATTCTATATACATCAATAAACAAAGTGGCCACGGTGTCTTTTAAAAGTTTCTCCTTGAAATTTTAAAGTTTATACGTTCCCTAATACAATGCCTGCAAAATTTCTAATAAAACCCAGATGAAACAATAAACATAGCTGGTCTTTTTTTCTCGTAATAAATGATAAAAGATGTAAATACATTTTTTATATCAGCTTAAAAAGACAAAGTGTGATATTGCACGAAGTAGAAGTCTTACAGGTTTAGACTCACTAAGAATGATCAGTTTGTCATACTGACCCACACTGTCAAATTTTAATTCATTCTCATGCACAATTTCTGAGGAGAACTTGATGGAAATTTGTTTGTATGAACGGACATGAGTAAAACCCTGACATGTCAATGTGGGGCCATAAAAATAGAGCAAGTTTCAACTCATTTACATGTGTTGTGAAAATACTAACTTTGAAGGTGCCTTCTTCTTTTCTTCATGTAACACTTTATCTAGCATTTCTCTTTTGCCGTAGTCTGCATGTCTGTAATACTTAAAACTTAGCACATCTCTGGCATATGATGCCATGGGCTGTATGTGACGTGCTAAGATTTCATCCAGATCTTCAAATTCCTACAATATCAAAGATATAAAGAAAATCAGTCTTACAATTTTAAAGGTAAAGTTTGAAATTTTGAAAGGTTTGCCTTTCCAACAAGAAGAAGTAATAGAGAACTTTAAAATATTGCTTCTTTTATAATTGACATCCATAAAGTGTAAAGTGTCCTTGACCTTTGCAGCCTGCATTAAAGTAATAAATGTTGGGTTTTCACAAATGCTAATTCAAATACATGTATGTACCTGTATGTGCACATGAAATCAATTCATGTGACAAATTGAAAATAGGAAAAAAATTGTAAGCATGTGAAATTTCTTGCATAAATGAACAGTTTTAAAACTTGTACAGGCAGACAAATTCAAACAAATCTTAAATTCCATCCAATGAATTTTGTTTGTCTTTAAATGTTTTTTTTTCAACACATAATCATTTTTTCATAATATTTCAAAAATGTAACTTTGCATCTAATCTAACCACCAACAAAGTGATGGTAATATTTATAGTTAACTCTTTTATGAGTAGGGATATAAATAGCAATGAGGACTTTTTTCAACACCTACCTCCCCACCTATCCAGAGAGATGACCCCAAACTGAAATCATTCTTTTTTCCCTCTTCTTTGATGTCCACATGTTGTATGATGTCATCAGCAATTTTCCATGACACTGTCAGATGATCTGCACCCTAAAAGTAAATTATCTTCATCACCAACTGTAAAATTGCAATTGAATGTATTGTTTCAAATATCAGAAGACTTAATTTGGTCTTCTGGGAAAACATATCCTTCATGCATTTCAAATTATTGTGAACAGAGGTATGATGAGTTACAGGCATAATTTTTTTTTATAGCATTCAGTTCTATAGGATGAAGCAACAAATATAAAGACAATGCTACATGTAGTTTCCCAGAAAAATGTACATATGGCTATGAATACACTTGTATAAATTGATGTTTTCTTATTTTAGAAACATTCCAATATTCTATTTTTACCAATCATTTATAAGGCTTACAATCAAACACATAATTATTTTATTACCTTACTACTTGGTCTGACGATTGCTTCTCCTTGGTCCATGTTGGCCAGAATCTTCTCACACTCCTTATAACCAATGTTATGGAAGGAAGGATGAGCTATAACTCTCTTTACATAGGCTAAAAAATAACACAACATCCATATATACATCCAGTCAAGTTTAATACAAATCAAGAATGGTGCATTTTCATAAGAATAATTATTTTACTAGTATTTCAAGTTTAAACTTTTTCGTATAAACTGGATTGGTAAACAACTTATAAGCTTGTGCTCTCCTTTTTGTAACATATACAAGTGTGGCGATTATATAAGCCCCCATTCAGCCTACTCCAATGGATCTTTACAATAATATCTTTATCTCTTACATGTATGTGAAACATTGTCTGTGAGAGAAGTGATCAACGGCCTGTTTTGCTTTAATGTTAAGTACTAGTACATGTATGACTGTATAATTTGTATCAATTTGTTTCTATGTAAACTTGTTTTATTTGTAACATTTGTCATGTATTGTGTTGTCCCAACAGGGATTTTGTCTACAAAACTTGATTTGATTTGATTTGATTGAATATGATAGAACCACAGACATTGATCTTTACTCTAAAGTGAAGGACAGATGGTAACGTTCAAAATCTAAACACCAAAAATTGGCAGACACTATCATATACAAATAAGTATTATATGAACATGGAGACAAACTTACACTGTCTGGCCATTTGTTTTTTCTTGACTTCCTCTTTCTCAAGGACAGCTGATTCTCGATCAAAGTCATAAAATGTGTCTTTCTGGGGCCTAAAATAATGCAGAAAATACACAAAATCCAAAAAGGCAAGAACTACTAAGACAGGAAGTAGGTAAGTGTCAGACCCAGGGTTTTTTCCAGGATTTTGAGGGCTTTAGTCACTTTAGCGGTCGACCAAAATGTGTGACCTAATAATCCATAACCATGTCTGGTTGAAGCAAAAATACCAATACTTGAATTTCTATATGTGCAGGTTATAGCTATGTATATTATAATTTCAGTACCATGGACAGGACACAGATTACAACAGTTATTATCATGTTCAATAAAATATATCTAAAGATTTGTTGAATTGATTTTTCCCCTTTCAATCATACTTAATGTACTGCAGATTCTTTGCCTTTAATATTTTAGGCATAACAAAATGATAACACCCCCACAACCCTTTTTTACAAATTAAGGGAAAAAAATGTATTGCTCATCAAGTTTAACATGCTCATAGAAAGCTATAAGCACACATAAAGTCTCTCTTTTTTCTCATTTGAAGAAGCAGTTTTGTTTTTGTTTTACCATTTTCATAATGGTAATGATAAGTGACTGGTGGTCCCTAAAAGGAGGAATATACAGACAACAAAACAGAACATCCTTCATGTCCTATAAAGGAGCTCTACAAATTTAGTTTAGTGTTAAGGTGGCTCGAGGTTATTAAACAAAACAAAACAATTTCTTAACTCAAAATCATTGGAACCTCTGCTGAAATGGAGGTGCTCCTATCTGAGGAGGGTAATAAAAGGAAGAAGAAGGAGATCGTAAAAATGTAAACAAAGTTCTTTTCATCTGATCTCCTTTTAATGCATGAAAAATGATGTTTTTGGATTACAGGATGTTCTTAATAAAATAGTTTCATGAAGGTAAATCTATATTTACTTCTAAGTTTTTGTGATATTTACACAAGAATTATCATTTTGTCAACCTGGTCAGAGCACGTGGGTTGACAAACAAATCAATATTTTTCAGCTGATATAAAAATAAACTTTCTCCTGATTGGTCAAGTATATTTCATTCATGATTGATTTCGAAATCAATCAGCGATGGTCAAGCACCTGTTAAACCAATTAACAGTTTATTAACTGTAAAAACATATCCGGCCTCCGGGTGTTTATGTAGAAAGCTTGGGTCATAAATCAATAGGGCTTCATAGTAAAATCTGTTGTCAATTTTAATTACACGAAAATGCCAAAAGATTTAACTGATTATCGTAAAAAAGGACAAAAATTTTCTACATTTTTGAAAATTAAAGTGGCGAAATTGGTATGAAAAATTTTCGTCAAATAAAATATCTTTTCGCCAATGACGAAAGTGACGAGCGCTAGAAAAATCACTGGTCAGACCTGAAATCAAATTCCAAGTTATGTGAGCCAAAGGTGATGCTGAATATATACATGTATCAACAGGGTGCGATGCATAGTTGTTTAGGAAACTGTTACAAAATTTGTTTTCCCTGCCTGCAAGCCGCCCTCTCCCTACCAACCAGATGTTCACCATTTTATAACCAGCGAAATCGAGCCAAAAATACACAAAGGCTGCATATTAAATATTCAGAAGAAAATAGAAGATTCAGACTTTTTCTTATAAAAAAAATTCAAATCGCAAATTCATGATCTACGACTCTAGGGATATAAATATGCACTTATTCATAAAAATTGATACCCAAGAATATAAGACTAAAACAGTACTTACTTCCATTGATTTTCTTTATCCATGAGATCAGAAGATTTACAAGTTAGGTCGACCTGGAATCTGTCTATATCTATCTTGGTAATTCTACAGTGGATGGTCATACCAGGCTACAATGTAAAGATATAAACATTAATTATACTCCTGTATTTTCTCAACAGGAAGTAGGTGGGCCACATACCTGAAATTAAATTCCATGGTATGATGCTGCATACAAAACATCAAGAGGCTGTTATAAGTAGTTGTTGAAGAAACTTTAAAAAACATTCTGCTCCAAACAGACATTATTTCAGTAAATGCAATAAAGGACCTCATACTGAAGTCATATACCAAATTTCAATCCATTGTGATTTGTAGTTGCTGAGAAAAATGTATGAAAATTAGTTGTGGATGGACCATTAGACAGACGGAGAGAGGTAAACCCGTATACCCCTTCTTCTTCCAAGCCCAGCATAATAATACTTGTGGAAAAGTATCTCATCACAACATAAAAATGCTTTAAAATTGATCCTTGAACTCACTAACATGACCTTTATATGTGTATGTACATAAGGGCCACTCACCTTGACCCTCTCTTCAGGGTTTTTAACATTTTTATCACTGATATTTTTGGTATGTATAAATCCTGACACAGAATTATCCAGCCGACATCTGACACCCATCGCTGACCCAGGGCAGCTACCGGCATCAAAGTGACTCCACACCTACAAAATATACTTATTTTGTATAATACAGTGATTGCACACCTGCAAGTTAAAAAATATTTACTTTAGGAAAAATTAATTTAGTAAACTAATGAAGAGGGGGTAAAGTCAAATTTCAGCTTAGTATTAACATCCATGTCTTTTTCATTAAATGGAAAAATTATGAAGAGTGTTGATTGTGTTATTTGAATGCTGGCATTCAGTTTGTCATACTGAACCATCCTGCAAAATTTAAATCATTGTCACTACCGGTTTTTGAGAAAAGTGTGACCGAAATTCATACCAATAGACAGATATTTGGACAGACAGTCATGAGTTTAAATTAATACCCCTCCCGACATATTGTCATGGGGGCATAAAAGGTGCTTTTCAAACAATTTTTTTCACTCCCAATATTGGAAAGGCAGAAATCATTGTACCTCACTCAGTTCAGGGAAATCTGTTCTATGACAAAAGGGACACTGCCATAGACCGGTTTCCTCATCTCTCACTGGGTTAGCCTGGTCTAATTGTTCACCTCTTGGTTTCCTGTAGGCTATACCAGTAACTCTACACAACACCAGTTTTCCTGGAATAAGTTCATGTAGATATTAATAATTAATAAAGCAATAATAAACAAGTTTTGAGCAAAAAATTAAATTCCCCTAATAACCCAACATTTGACTCACCGTAAGCATACATTTCAGACAGACATTTCATTCCGCAAAGATCTGCATGAAAGTCAAACATTTTTAAGGCCAAATTCTTCAAACTAATGTCGATAGTTATATTTCTTATTAGAGATTTAAACACTAAGTTTGGGAAGTGTTGGACATTCCCTCCTAGTGCACCTTGGGTAGATTATTTTTCCCGGTTTAAAAAATAAAACAGAATGCAGGTGACCTCTGTTTTGTTGGGTCAATGATTGTCTTAACAAATAAAATTGTACAGTCAGAACAACCTAGGTAACATATAACATTACTGTAAACCAATTTATTTTTGCAACTACAATATTTCACGGTTTAGTGTCATAGGGCAATTTCACAGCTATTTATTTTCGTGAATTGTCGTAAAAACAATTAAACTTCGAAATGTTTTTGTTCCTGTCTACCAATTTGGTCATTGCACTTTCGGACTTTTGACACTTGAATGCTCCATTGGTTCCTCTTTGCTTCTTTCCCCCTTGTGAGCGACTTATCCCTAGGTTTTGATGTTGAACACAAACTAAGTCTGAATTGCCAAATGAACATACAGAAAACCTGTGTGTACCAAATTAAACATGGAAGGATATAGAACTGAGGATATCTTACCAACAAAGAATGTTTCTGGAGTTTCCTTGGTGATCATGTTAAAAATTTCTTCATTGAGGGGTGATCTATATGGCGTCCTCAGATCTTTGTACCGATGGTTTAATTCTGCTCTGGTGTCATATAATGTAATGTGCTTGTCACCATAACCCTGTAGAACAGAATGATTTACAAAGATGTATAAAATCATTTACATCTATATGAAGCAGCCTTATTCGAATTATCTTTTGATATTTAATATATACCACTACTGGTTTACTTTTTGAACCAATATCTGTTTAATCAAGTTTATAATTCATAACAAAATTAATTTTAAGTGGCCTTCCTTTTTTCTAAACCTACATGTATATATAGTTTTTAAGTATTCTTTTCTCTACTTTTTTTTATTAATTTAACAAATAAAGTCAAAATTTGTATTGATTAAATGTTGTTTGATGTGCTAACAAGAATATGTCCAAAAGACATAATGCCCCATCTCGCAACATTTATTTTTTCTGCAATCACTAAAGCATCACTAGGTACACCTGCCATATGGCACTTGGCAGTAAGTTGGAATGGACTTTAACCATTATTCTGTAAGAGTTCATCCATGCGGAAAATGTAGGTCACAGTCAGCATCCCAAGCATGCGTTATGCTTTGCATCACTAGGTGGACCTACCATACAAATATGGTTGATGTGGCACTTGTCAGTAAGTGGGAATAGACTTAAACCATTCTTCTGTAAGTGGTCATTCATGCAGAAAATATAGGTCACATCCAGCATCCGAAGCATGCATTGTACTTAGCATCAATAGGCGCACCTACCATACCAATATGATTGATGTGGCATTTATCAGTAAGTGGGAAGTTGGAAATATGGGGAATTGGGACGGACAAACGGACCTGAACACTATATGCCCCTCTACTTTCATAGATGGGGCATAAAAAACAGCTTATCCATTAAATACCAAACTGAATTAAGATACTGATGTAAATCAAGCTTAAGATATTATTTTAAAATAAAAATAGATTATGTTTTACTTTTATATTTTTTATTTCACAAAATTTGTATCTAACCTGTCTTTCCAATTCTTCTGCAAAAGCATCCAGATCTAGATCCTTCAACCTTTCAGGACTTTCTAAGATTTCTTCGAGTGCTCCAGCTGGGTTGGCATCTTCAGCTGTGTCATCATACTCCAAGGCATCGACAGCCATCTTACGTGCCCACTCATATGTCTCGGGGTGGACCCTGGATCCATCTAATACTTCTATGTAATTGTCAGTTCTGCAAATAATAAAATATACTTTACATGAACAAGAAAATAAAAGTAATTCAATGGCAAAATTTTTACTTTTTTACTTTAAAATTTGCTCTAAATTTGAATAGGAACATCTCTGTCTAATCTAAAATTCCAATTTCTGTGTAGCTTTTATTTTGTGTTTTGTTTTTCAAATGTGTTCGCCAGGTTTAAGTTTTCGTGTTGCATCTGATCTTCTATTTGAATAAACATGAAAATAAATTTTGCATGGTTTTAATTTTTTCTAAATATATCAATGACACCAAATTTGTTAAAAAACAACCTGAAAATTTCCCCCTTTTTCAGTATATTTGTTGAAAGAGGCTGCATAACTAGCAATTATGAATGACACAAAATCTTGTAATAAAACAATATGAACAAAAGTAGACGCTTTGACGTCACTGCAAGTTAAGACCACTCCTAACACCAACTTAAACAGAATTCTTTGCTATAATTTGACCAAAACAACTTAGGGATCTGAAGACATTTAAGTTTTAGACATATAGACCTTTAAAAAAATCTGTCAAAGTCAAAAATTCGTTAAACAGGAAGTAGGTGGGTGACATACCTGAAATCGTATCCCACATTATGGGACCCCACCCTGATGCTGTATACCAAAAATCAAGTGGTTGTGATTAGTAGTTGTTGAGAAAACTGTTACAAAAATTTCTTCCTTGCCTGCAGGCCGCCCGCCTGACATTCACCATTTTATAACCCAGATTTTTTACTCCATGAAATCTGGCCAAAAGCATGACCAAAATCTACTTACGAATCAGAAAACATGGTGGTATCTATCTTGATAAATCCAGCACAGTTGATGAAGACTTTAGGTCCTATGTGACAGTGTGTAACTAGTTGAGTTCTGTTCTCTAACTTCTGGTTGGTTTGTTTTAATATCTACAAAAAAAGGAAAACAATTGTATGGTATATTACTGATTAGCCTATTATAATTTAGGGCCTTTCCCCTATATATAGGATATTTAATTATTTTGCTAAATATGTCAAGAAGATTTAAACATGATTTCAAACACATTGTCTACACTACAATACAAACTGCATAGCTTTCTGATTTTGACTGTTTTTTTATGTTGGTTGTGTCGCTTACACTAATTCCACATTTCTTTATGTTGGTTGTGTCGCTTACACTTATTCCACATTTCTTTATGTTGGTTGTGTCGCTTACACTTATTCCACATTTCTTTATGTTGGTTGTGTCGCTTACACTTATTCCACATTTCTTTATGTTGGTTGTGTCGCTTACACTTATTCCACATTTCTTTATGTTGGTTGTGTCGCTTACACTTATTCCACATTTCTTTATTGTCATGTACCTCAAACAGGAATTGCTTACTTTTCCCGAGCACCTAATTTCACTCTAGTTTTTACATGGATTGGAATACAGTTGTGTTTTGTATATCATTATCTATTCAGTCTTCTTGTATTCTCTATGGTTTTATACTAAACCTAATTTGAGACATCTACTTTACAGTGAGGCATAAAAATCTGGTACCTTGAGTAAATGAGATCCTTTCCTGGGACCCAGTCCACACACAAACTGGAGTAACGAAGATGTGTGAGGGAAGTCCAGGGCTCGGTTGACATCTACTCCCACTTCATTAACACGGTTAACGAACTCTAACATCAAGGCATTCAGTAACTCATCTTTTGGTATGCAGTCCTGAAAAAAAAGAATATAGCTGTTTTACTAACAGATTCACATATCATAAATAGGGCATCTAATGGGACATTAAAAGATACCCTGTCACCCTATTTAATAGTTAAACATATATATATAGAGAGAGAGAATTGAGTTATCCTTCTACAGGGATTTAGCTAGGATTTTTCAGGCTTTAGTCACTTTAGCGGCGGGCATAATTTGGACCACATTTTCAGTCACTGTTCAGAGCTAGTAATATTCTATCATGTCTATGGTTAATCTTAATTTATAAACTTTTTTTGCAAATGGTCTGTTTGTAATTCATTGATTTCTAATAAAATTTATCTTCTAAATAAAGTATTATCCAACATTTACAGCTTTGTTATTTTAGCAAGAATTATATGTATGTTTTTATATTTTATAAATACTAATTATGTATTTCAACACGCCCTCCCCTTTTCCCCTCAAAAGAAAAAAAATAACATAAGTAGGAAAAGAAAGAACTCTGCAGTTTTTTACTACCCATAATCAAAGAGAGATCTATTTTATTTATATTTAATCATAAAATACACAGTATATAAAGATGCAGAATAAATAAATAAAATCAGGAACAGTTATTTAAAGTTCCTGATAAAAAAGTTTTTTTGCTTTGGACTAGAGTTATCTTTCTTTTTCTACTAATAAGCCAATATGTTAATTTTCCCGCCAAAAACGTCACATGATCACAGCTCAAATGTAAACAAACATACTCTGGTCATTCATGACCTTTGTAGAAGTTCCTTCTGCATAATTATGTATGGCATATATTCAAATTATTGTATGTTTTGTGCTATATATTTTATGGATTTAACTTTTTCCTAGAAAGGTAAATATCCCCATGCATTCATTTTCTTTTTAATAAGACCTTGGCTTTGAAAAATAAACCACGTGGTTGAGTCGGTCATTTTATTTTTATTTACATTTCTCACGTTTTGATTGGCTAAATAGAAATTTGCATAATTTCAATTATTCTTAACACCTCCTGTTTTACCTTGTCGGCGGATTTCTTTTATGTGTGCTGGTCTCATATCGATCTATAAATTTAATTGGCATGAGTTATAAAAGTGTCAATTGATGTCTCCAATGATATCCGGTGTTAATGATCAGCTTGGCTTCGTAAATTAATTAGCCTTGATTCATTCACAATAATTGACGAAAGTGACACTGGAATTGACTTATACCACTGATTTTCTTAGAATAAATTTTACACACTTTTTGAAAATTTAGGTGACGAAAATGGTAAAATAAATTTTCGCTATTTGAAAAATCTTTTCGCCAATGACGAAAATGACGAGCGCTAGCTAAATCACTGCTTCTAAGACCACAAAATATCAGCATTGTCAAAATTTAGAAAATTTATATAAAAGGCAAAACTATGTATAATATTTTTTGGATCATCCTGAAAATAGAAATTGACCTTTGTTTCACTGTACTAAAAGCTGTGCAAAATATCATTCAAATCACTTGACAGGTTTTCAAGTTATCATCTGGAAACCTTCAGGGGTCAGACAGACACTAAACGAAACGGAGGGTAAATCATAATACCTTGCTACTTTGTGTGGTGGGGTGTAAAAACTACATAGCAGTAAAATGGTGACATCGGTGGTAAAATAAGTCATAGATTACATGTATTTTGATCTTGTTTACACAAATTTATTCAAAATAAACAGTCAATTTTATTGTACATGATAATCTTTTTTTGTTTTCCTTTGGGCTCAAATTTAGTTTCTTTTTGTTTTGAAAGTTTTCTGAACAGCAAACAAGAACAAATTCATAGTAGTAGTCTTCCGTAGAACACAAATGTTGTCTGAATATCAAAGAATTCAGGAAAAGAGTTATGGGCACACAAAATACACATAGCACTATAGTATGAGACTCAGGCATCATAGCTGCCTGGAAAACTGTTATGAAAAGTGAAGCCATGTTGCTTTGAATAATAATTACCTGCATGGGGTGGTACTTGAGACACAGTATATCTTCGTCAGGGTTACACAGCTGGGAAAACTCTATCAATGGGTCCTGAAGTCTTCTAGCTATGGAAATGGCATGGCGTAATACTGGGGGGTACTCTCTAAAGTCATGCTGCAAAATATGGAATAAGGATATACTGTGGATTCATTTATTTTCGTGGGTATCAGTTTTTGTGCTTTGATGGGAATTGATAGCTTTCATGGATTCTTAAATTCTTGGTTCTGAAGTTTGCAGCATGAAGATCAATGTTATATTCCTTTTTCATGGGGTATCAAATTTCATGGGTCAAAGCCTACCACTAAAACCATGCAAATTGATACCCCACGAATAATAATGACACCACAATAGGATCAAATGAGAAAACTCTATCAGAGGATCATGTTGCCTCCTAGCTATCGATATAGCATGACGTAATACAGGTGGGTTCTCTCTGAAGTCATGCTGTAAAATATAGAACGATGTTAAGAAAGGGCAAATATTTCAAAAGCAAAGCCAAAGGTTTCTCACTTTGAAACACAAAATGACCCTAGCAAGGGGAATATTGTTATCTGTCAACAAGAACAATTTACCATATATTTGAACTTAAGAGAAGCTGTCCTACTTACATGTATGCAATAACTTTCTAAAAGGGAATTAAACGGACCTTTCCTTAGTCTTTATATTAAAATATTTTAACATGTTAAAAATGTATGCAATATACTGTATAAGTGGGGTTTTTTTCGCGTGTGGAAAATTTCATGTATTTGGTTTAAAACGGTGTTTTTTTTTCACGTAATGTAATTTTCGCAGTTTCATATCCTTATTATTACTTCAATATGATGGATTAATATTCCGCGTATTCTAATTTTAGCATCCAAACAAATGCCGCATATAAAGCGAAAATGAAATCATCACGAAAATGACCACTTATATGGTACTGATTAAAATTTTTGCTGTAAATACTGAAATCATTAAAGAAGCAAAACAGGTAGACTGACAGCCAGAAAATGGACGTACCTTTCCCTTAGTGTTATTTTCATAAATCATGGCCACTTCATTATCCACTAACTCTACATTGATAGGAGCGATGGCTTGTTCCTGACACAAAGAGTCTACCAGACGCTTGACTTCATCAATGACATAGGTGGCATCTCTGAAAGACAAATATTATAGGATATAGGATATAAAAGATGAGGCTCTGAATCGAGGGGACAGATCAAATGTTTGAGATGTTGTTAACATTGATAGGAGCAATGGCTTGTTATTGACACAAAGTCTACAAGACGCTTGACTTCATTAATGACATAGATGGCATCTCTGAAAATGGACAAAGATCTAATGTTCATTATGCTTTTATCCAACTGTTTCTGTATATATGTTCTGCAGTGTTATTTTATGCTTTTTTCTAAGGGCTGTTCCATAATTAACTGAATTTGGGGGAGGGGTGCCAAAAGGCACTTTTTATTTACCCCCACCATGCAAAATGTTTTATTATGGTTACCACCACTCAAAATTTTCAGCTGTCGTGTCTTCTGCCCACCCCCTTCCCCATACAATTTGTTCCTGAATAGCCCCAAACAGTGTTTTTATCAAGTTCCCTTGCAAAAGTTTTAGGTGAGTTTTCCCTTTTTCAGATGCCTGCTTTAAAGGCAGGAAGTAGATAACTGTCTGACCTGGAATTGGGAAAACAAGACTAATAGACGATGTTCATGTAGTAACTGATATTCTGTGTAAATCAATACAAACCTAGATTCTGCTGTCACTGCTACAACATGGGGTTTCTTTTCAGCAATAAATTCTTTTAATTTCTTTAAATCATTTTCCTGCAAAAAAAAAAAATCAGTAAGGTCTAAATGTTAACTATGTTGTCAGTCTTATATTGAAACAAATTTGGCACTTTTTACCCAATGAACAATTTGTTTAAAATGATTTCTATCTTTATTTGACACAGATAAAAATCCAATGAAAATTTACTGTAATATTAATTATGTCTTGCAACATGTGCAAACCATAAAAATGAAGTCAGAAATGGCTGGACTTAGTTAAACAGAAAGTAGATGAGCAACAGACCTAAAATTGAATCCCATATTATGGGACCAAGTCTGGGGAGAAACAATAAAAATTGACAAACATGAAAACGAGAATTGACAAACATGAAAAGGTAAATTGAAAAACATGACAAAGAGAGAAATTTCCAGTAATTTATAGATATGTTTTGTTCAATTTTTGTATTAATACACAGTGGTCTAAGAAAACTTACCCTTCCTTGTCTCTCTTCTGTTCTCCAGGCCATAGGGCTCTTTATCAGATGAACTTACCCTTCCTTGTCTCTCTTCTGTTCTCCAGGCCATAGGGCTCTTTATCAGATGAACTTACCCTTCCTTGTCTCTCTTCTGTTCTCCAGGCCATAGGGCTCTTTATCAGATGAACTTACCCTTCCTTGTCTCTCTTCTGTTCTCCAGGCCATAGGACTCTTTATCAGATGGACTAACTTCAGGAAGTCTGTTACTTGGCCTTCACCATCAATCAAAACAGCAAAGGCAGCCATGTCTACATCACGATCCCTGTAATAAGAATTAACCTATGCTAAAGCTCAACAATTTTGGGGAAATTTTGATTTTTCCGTCTTTAGCAAATCACTTAAGGTGGTTCGGGAGTATAAAACTGAGCATCTTTTTCAGACATCTTGCAAATTTTTAGTCTGGATTTCAATTAAAGTGAATAAAAATAACACAAGAGATACAAAATTTAATTCTTTATTTTATTTTATGAATGAAATAAATATAACAAATATGTTTAAACTTCTAAAAAGTTCTATTTTCAGGGGAGATAATTGGCGGGAAACTGTGTGACAAATTTTTATATAGAAATGTGTAGGAAAAATTAGTTTTTCTTAAATATCTTAAAAAGAAAGTCCGTGACCCCAAGTTTTTATCATGTTTTTTAGTAGATAGTATATTCGGCTTGTCATTTGTGAAATATAATTAAAATCTGATGGGTTTCCAGCTCACAGTGATGCTAAATAACTCTTTTCCCTTTATAATCTATTGGAAAAACGATCTCTAGGCAACCAACTTCGCAAGGTCATAAATCTGTAAAAAGGTCCGTGACCCCCAATTTTTTTGGCATTTTTTTAATGTTCTTTTATCAAAGTTTAATTCTGCAAAATTTAACAAAAATCTGATGGATTTTTCTTATACCCCCGAACCACCTTAAATTAAAGATTGCTAAATTTTAGTCTAGATATTTAACATTTATTCCCTGTTGAAGGTATTCTAAAATCTCGAAAAATTAAGATCACTATAATTAAACATCATCTTTTTGGATAAAAATCACAAAATTTGCAATTTGCTTAAAAATTACCGGCTATACCGTATTATATTCTTTAACACATGATCACAACATTTGCCTTGAATTCAAATGATTGCTTGTAATTGTAACATACCATTCTTTAGAGTACGCTATTCCCAGCACCCTGATTCCATCCTTCTCATCATACTCATTATCTTCATACAACTGTTGGTCAGCCTGGTATGGGGCAACCTTTAACCAGTTATATAGCTTTCTACAGCAAGCCTGAAAATATAAATAACAACATGAACAAAGTAGAGTTTGTTTTTTCATGCAAAAACAATGTCTTCGCCCTTACAATGGATCACAACTCACACACATACCCAGTTAATATTAACAACTACATATGATGAACTTGCTACATGTCAAGCTTCTTTAAATTCGGTTGAATAGCGTCATTGGAGTTGAGTGGCATAACTTAAGTGGCAGACATCCATCTCACAAACTGCACATTATGGGGGGGGAACATAATGAAGCATCATTCAACCAGTAAAAAAGCTTTTTTTTCAGCAAGTCTGAAAAGATGAATAATGTAAAGAACTAGTTATTGTAACAATAGGTGGGGGGGGGTTATAACTATAGGCCAAAAATGCCAGCTTATCTCTTTTAACAATTAGATACCTGTATAATGCCTTCTTTAGACTCTGTCAGAAGTTTAGCTCTCAGTTCTTTCTCCATTTGTGGGTAGAGTATTTTGGTCAAAGCTCTCTCCAGGGCCATGCTTCTCTGAGCATTCCACTGTTGTACAAGGTTACTGAACTCATCCTACAAAAATACAGAGAACACATATAAATGTTTACTTTCATTTTTACTGTGTGTTAATTTGTGTTTAATTTTTGTGCTTTGTCTTATATTATCAATAGGGGAAAGGTTGACACCAGAAAACTAGTTTAACCCCACCACATTTTAAATGTGCCTGTCCTAAGCCAGGAATCTTTATCAAAGCTTATGCTTGTACTTCGTTGAATTTATGTTAATTGTTTTTTTCTGTCAAGGAGAGGGTATTTCATTGCACTTTAGGATTGGGCTTGAATCATATGTAGTTTATTTTCAATCCAGGGCCAATTGAAAACAGCTTGCAGTGACCACTGGTCACATTGAAGGCTGCTGGCTGTTTTCTAATGTGGATTTTTTAAATTGTTGTTTATATTGTAGGTTAAGTCACATACACTTATTACACATCTCATTATCTTCTATTTTAAACCTTAATGTTTCAAAATAGATGTTCCAATAAACTAATCAACATGTTCACTTTCTCTTTTGCACCAGGCGATCAAATGAATTTACATGCTATAACATTTATTTCAAATTTCTCTGATCACACTTAAGGATAATCGCTGGTCAAATTAAGAGATTTCTGTCAGATTTTGGGAATCCTTTGGATTTTACCATTAAAATAAGGATAATTTTTTTGCCCAGCAATTTGTTAATTTTTTTTCATAATATGGTTCATTGGGTCATTTAGAGCTAATTTGCAAAATTTTATAAATTTCTTGTTATTATTGCATAGGTTGTTACATTAAAACAAGATTGCTATGCGTAGCCATGTGTCCCCCGCCGCCGCATGAAAGTTGTGTGATATGTAAATTCGATCGATATATTCTCTGAGAAACGATAGAAATTGGTTGTTTTGGAGACAAAATCGTTCAGTCAAAACAAGGGAAAAAACCAGTGAACGTTAAAATATTTTTGACAAAGTCCCATTTTTTGGACCAGATAATCACAAATTTGTAAATAACGCGAAAACTGAAAATATTGCTTCAATTTTTTTTTCGTATTATTATAGAGTACCTTTTGCTCTATCAGCCTACAAAATTTCAGAACCCTGTGTACCTAGGTAACCGAGATATTGAATGTCCTATATTTAGAACTTTCTTCCCCGTTTTCATGGAAACGGCGGCCATTTTGAAAATTTCAAATATGGAATGATCACCTACTAATAGTACCCTATCAGTGTGTAAAGATTCAGCAACATCCGTTCAGTAGTATCTGAGGAGTTGCACCCACAAAAACGTTTGACAAAGTCCCATTTTCGGACTGAAAAATCAAAAATTCGTAAATAACTCGAAAACCGTAAACATCGCTTCAAAATTTTTTTTGTATTATTATTATAGAGTACCTTTTGCTCTATCAGCCTACAAAATTTCAGAACCCTGTGCACCTAGGTAACCGAGATATTGAATGTCCTATATTTTGACCTTTCTAACCTTTCTTCCCCGTTTCCATGGAAACGGCAGCCATTTTGAAAATTTCAAATATGGGATGATCATTTACTAATAGTACCCTATCAGTGTGTAAAGTTTCAGCAATATCGGTTCAGTAGTTGCACCCACAAAAAACGTGAAGGACAGACGGACGGACGGAGACCTTAACTAAGTCCCTCCGACGCGTTGCGCGGGGGACAACAAGCCAAATTCTAAACCTATCAAAAAGGCAGAGAAAGCCTTTTCCAACCTAATTTTGAACCCTTATTATCTCAAAAAATAGTTGGACAACCTATGAATTTTTTAAGCTTATTTTGTACCTTTAGCCGTGGTCTATTCATCAAATATATAAATTACAAAACCTTGTTGTTTTCAAACTGACCAGCGAACATAGTTAAACAAATCAGGAAAAGATTGTTTTGCTTATCATTTGTTAGATGAAAACTGATCCCCATGTTGAATGTGAGGAAAAAGATCTTAGGGCTGTTCCAGAATTAAATGTGTGGGTGGGGGTTCAGGAGGAACTTCTATTACATATATGGTGAGTGGCGGGTGATTTAGAAATATTTTGTGAAGTAACAATGTAAAATAATTATTATTTTTTATGGGTGGTGGGGTAAACACTTACAACTATATTTGTGGTTTGTAATTTCTAAAATAATGAATTTATGCAGATACCTAGAGATAGAATTTTATATTTTCTGGGAGGGACGTTCTTTTTCTCTACATTTTGTTTGAATAGAAGTGACCTTGATCTGAAAAGCAACAACGAATGTCACTGATCTGGTTATTTGCGTTTCAAATATACCGACACATGCTTTATGAAAGGCACTCTTTTGTTCTTTTCAAACATCCCTTACCCTATAATAGAGCTGTCTGACTTCTTCAAAATAGGTTTGATTTTGACCTTCATCATCTATAAATAGCTCAATGGTCAATAATCCATCTTCTTCTGCCTACAATACAATCAACATGTAATAAAATAGTATTTTGCAATCAATGAAATATTTTTTTTGGTCATGTACACAAATGAAATTGAAAAATATGAAACTAGATAATGGGTCTATGAGCCACAGGATGGCCCTCCCGTTCTTGAAATATCATTGACCCTCAATGTGTATTACCTAGGATATGGACCTTTACCAAGAAATTGATCAAAAGTGTTCATGTGTAAAATATAGGTCACTGTGACCTCATTTCTGATGGGTGGTGCCATGTACCAAGACTCATCGAGAAGTGAAATATTATTGACCCCTAACATGTAGTATTCAAGATATGGACCTTAACCAAGAACTTAACCAAAGTCATTCATGTGTAAAATATAGGTCACAGTGACCTCATTTCTAGTGGATGGTGTCACTGTACCAAAGACACATCTAGTGGTGAAATATCGTGGACCCCCAACATCTAGTGGTGAAATATCGTGGACCCCCAACATCTAGTATCCAAGTTATGGACCTTAACCAAGAACTTAACCGAAGTCGTTCATGCATAAAATATAGATCACAGTGACCTAATTTTATTGGGTGGTGTCATATTACCCAAGACACATCTAGTGATGAAATACCATTGACCATCAACATGTAGTATCTGAGATATGGACCTTAACCAAGAACTTAACCAAGTTCATTCATGCGTAAAATATAGGTCACAGTGACCTAATTTCTAGTGGGTGGTGTCACCTTACCTAAGACACATCTAGTGGTGAAATATCGTTGACCCCCAATATCTAGTATCCGAGTAATGGACCTTAACCAAGAACTTAACCAAAGTGTTATGGACGGACGTACGGACGTACCTACGGACGGACAAGGGTAAAACTATGTGTCCGATCCACATACGTGGTCGGGTAAAAAAGGTTTGTCATATATATTTAACATGTGGTATGTTTTGGAAAATATATTTCAAAATAAAGTTAAAAGATAAGTTTGCCTTGCGTTCTAAATCATATAAGGCTTTTTTTCCTGTGTGCATGCCATAATTTAATTAAAACATTAAATCTACATACTGTTATATATCATATAAAATCTCAGTTTTCACATCTTTCAACATGTTTAAATTTTACCTGTGTCAATTTTAAGAACTGGTCGTCTTTGAAGTCATTAGCAGGCTTATTCTTTAACCATTTCATGGGATATGTTGGTTTTTCTTCATCTATTTCCTAAATATAAAAAAAACTATCAAAGTCAAAAATGGCTGGATTTCATTATACAGGAAGTAGGTCGGCAACAGACCTGAAATTGAATCTCACACTATGGGACCCCACCCTGATGCTGTATACCAAATATCAAGTGGTTGTGATTAGTAGTTGCTAAGAAAACTGTTGTCTTGAAAACTTCTTCCCCACCCGCCCGACATTCACCATTTTATAACCCAAATTGTTCACTGAGTGAAATCCGGCCAAAAATTTAAAATAGACAACAGAAATAAAATTATAAATGACCAAAATACTGTATTCTATTAAAATTGTTTATGTGGTTGTGTTTTTCATGTTTTTCATGTTCATTTTTAATGTAATCTTTATGAGGATTGATATCCATTTACAGAAAACAGGTGAGTGATGGACCTGAATTCAAAGCTGATGATATTGGACCCAAGCTGATGCTGCAAAGCAAATAACAAAAGACTATGTCTAGTAGTTCCTGAGAAAACTGTTATGAAAAATGAATTTTCCCCACTCTTCACAGAGCAATCACAATTTTATAACCTGAATTTTCATTTCATTTCATGAATTCTGTCAAAAATTAAAGGTCGAGACAGCAGGCTCATGGGGCTAGGACAACCCCAAATACCTTGTGGTGAATCCTGGCTCTAAAATGACATGTGTTCTTCATTGTTTACCTTCAGTCCTTTCTTTGAAGGTGTTGTCCTAACTTTTGCCCTTTCAAAGAAGATTTGCCTGACACTCTGTCGTACTAAGGGGTCATGAGCAATCTGCATGGCAACCATGTGACGAGCACCAAGCATGACTTCTTCTTCTGATGGAAATTGACTGGAAATAGAAAAAGTAAAATAAATTTTAACAACTTTGGTGATTATCATGGTTGGCAGTCAATCACAAAGAAATATTTTTTTTTTTTTAACAAACCATAAAATTAAACATTTGTTAAAAATCAAATATGGCAGGATTTTGTTTAACAGGTAGTATGTATGCACCAGACCTGAAATCAAATCCCACATTATGGGACCCTACCCTGATACTGTATACCAAATATCAAGGGACTGTGATAAGTATTTTCTGAGAAAACTGTTAGAAATTTTTTTTTTCTCTCCCACAATGTGAAATCTGTCCGAAAATTCAATTAAATATCTTTTTTGTGGACTTAACCAAAATTAATTAATCTACAAATGCTTTTGGTATAAAACATGAAGAAACCTACCTGCTGATGAAGTCTTTGGCAAGTTCAAACGGTTCTAGAGGAAACTGTTCCACATCATTTCTCTGGTAGTTATCTCGGATATTTTCTCCAAACTGTTCTGGGGTCAGACCAAACTTCATTGCTATATCATCTGGTAAGAAAGAATTCCAAGGTCATATACAGTCGTTAAAATTATAATCAAATCCAACTTTTATTGTCTTTAAAATTGTGTATACATGTACAAGTTTGTGATATAAATGTACATAATATAGAAAAACACAAATATAGCAACTATAATATAAAGGTATAAAGCTATCCTGAATTATCATTAAAATAGTGACATATTCACTTTATATCTAATTATATTTAAATAAACTAAGAGTCTCCCATCTTTAGTTCAATTGATCTTTTAAGGAAGGAGGCTAGTTTATTTGCCATTGATGGTGTCGATTATAGTTGAAATAAAATCATACTTCCTTCAGGAAAAAGAAACTTAAGCCTGAAGGAAACCTAGCTGGAACTAGTGGACAGACAAATAAGGGGAACTTACCATTACTAAATTACCATATTCATTTTCATGATAGTTGATTTTTGCATATTTTATCCCAGTGTCTATTTTGTGGGTATTATTTTTAAGGTCTCTAATTATCATACTTTGTTTAACAAACATGTATAATAATCAAATTAGGACTTTAGAGAATATACATCTTTACTTTCATAGATGGGGCATAAAATAGTCAGAAGCACCTTGTAAACCTGTGTTCTTTGCTGTTGGCTCCATATACAAACTTTGTTTTGATTCTTGACTCAGTGTTAACATATATATATTTATGTGCCAAAATGAGTTTACAAATGATATAAAGGGTACCCTTATCTAGTTTATTCCTCTGACAGATACTGTATCTATTTTATGGGAGGGTATACCAATTAAGTGGATCTCTTACCCAGTTTATTCCTCTGACATATATTGTATCCATTTTTCCTAGAGGCCTGTTTCAGGGAATCATGTACATCTTCGTCTTTTTTCTCCCCTTCCTCTCCGTCAGGATTCTCAGATTCCCTGGCTTTCTTCTTCTCTGCATTCTTCATCTTTGGAATGTCGGTACCGTAATACAACAGGAAGTGCTGATAGACATCTCTCAACTCCTCCATGTTCTGGACTTGTCGTACTCTGGAAATGAACAGAAAGTAATAGAATTTTCATCAAACTTGGCATCCTGTTTGATATTTTCAGGTTAACTCTATGCTTTTTTTTACTCCAACTAATTTTCATTGTTGGCTAAAAATAAGATTTTGTCATAATTTTCTGCGTTGTATAAACTTTACAAACCAGAAAATTAGTAATGAGCCACAAATTGACCGCCAATATTACCTGAGATGTGGATCTTTATAAAAAAAACTTATCAGTTGTTCATGTGGAAAAAATTGGTTGCAGTGACCTAATTTCTAGCATGTGGTGTTGTACTACTAAAGGTGCATCTAATGGTGAAATATCAGTGACCCCCAACTGGAAGGTCTCAAGTCCTGAACTAACCTATCAACATTCTTGTCTGTCAGGAGTCGGACATTGGGTGCTAAAACCTGATCAGGGTCAAAGTTCATGTCAAAGCTAGTATGTAATCCCCTACCAGGCCGCTCTTAGACTTTTACTGGAAAAGGCTTTATTTACTTACCTATCAATATCCTCATCTGTCAGAGGTCGGACATTTGAGGCTAAGACTTGATCAGGGTCAGAGTTCATGTCAAACTGGTAGCTCATCATCTTCTCAAACAACACGATCAAATTCTCCTTTCTAGTCTTTAGCTGAGTCCACTAAAAAGAGACAAATAACTTTACTGCAGTAAACAAGAAATCAAAATAAAACAGAACTTTTCATGAAATAAAGCAGCATTACAATTTTGCGTCTTTTTCATAGACATACATGTACAAAATTCATTCAATTTGGTGATCTATTATATAAAGATTGAAAACAAGTGATAAAGTCTATTGGAAGGTTGAAGACCCTTATAATAATGATTTCTTTTATCAACCAAACAATTTTTTTTCCAGTCCACCTTATTAAATGGTTCTCTGTTAGTAACATGCATTAAAGAACAAGTACATGGCTGAAGGTAACCTCCCCTGCCTGGCAAAACTTGTTACCTTGACCTTTGACCTATTGTCCCAAAATAACTAATGAGTAGTCATCTCTCTTACCAACAAGCTTTCATTTGTGTTAATGTAATGACATTAAATCAAGACTTTCAAACATTACCCTCCCGAAACCAATTTAAAATGAGTGGAAACCTGAATCTCTACACTCAATCTATTGCAAAAGGCAATAATATAGGCGTCTACATCAAATTATACAAACCTTCTCATCCCAATGCCAAACTTTCCACAGATCATTGATGTGTAGGTCTGGTTCTACATACTCCTTTCTGTAAAAGGCTATGAATGGAACCTACAAAAACAACATAAAGGGTAATGTAGAACACCTGAGAAACCAAGAGACACAATGTTATATAGCAAAACACAGAGTACCAAAGCTTGTTAAAATGCATGACCTATTGTGGTTTCATTATTTTTTCATGGAGTATCAATTTTCGTGGTTTTGGTGGGTGGCCTCTACCCACGAAAATTTATGCCCCACCAAAAGGAAATTATGCATTTATCTGTATCCTACAGTCTTCAAAACCATGAATTTAGGAATCCACGAACTGATCCTTTTTCATCAAACCACAAAAATTGGTACCCACAAAAATAAATGAATCCACAGTATTTGAATATACTGTATCATTTATTTTCGTGGGGATAAAATTTCGTGGTTAAGAGCTAAATACTGAATTAGTGGGGACAAATATTCTCGGAGTTTTAATTTTGACACTCTTTAACTAAATACATGTATTTTAAATTCGTGGGGATTTAATTTGGTGGATTTCTCTTATCCACGAAATAAACGAAATTAAATCCCCCACGAATATTTCTGCTTCTACAGTATGCAAGTTTTGTATAGTTACCTGTGTAAATAAAAACAAATAAAACAAGGGGTTGCACTAAGTCGTGCTAAGCATACCCCCACTCGGCCATTCAGAAAACAGGAAGAAGATGACCGACTGACCTGGAAAGGGGAGGCACGGTACAACTCATCATGCTAAAGCTGTATACCAAATTTGAAATAAATCCCTTCTTTAGAAGCCGAGAAATCTGTTACGAAAAATTGTCTATTTTTGACCCATAAAAAGTCTAAGTCAGCTCGGAAAACAGGAAGTAGATGATAGACTGACCTGGAAAGGGGAGGCACGGTATAACTAATCATGCTGAAGCTGTGTACCAAATTTGAAACCAATCCATCCAGTAGAAGCTGAGAAATCTGTTACAAAAAATTTCACTTTTCAAATTTTTTACCCATAAAAGTCTAAGTCAGCTCGAAAAACAGGAAGTAAATGATGGACTGACCTGGAAAGGGGAGGCACGGTATAACTCATCATGCTGAAGCTGTGTACCAAATTTGAAACCAATCCATCCAGTAGAAGCCGAGAAATCTGTTACGAAAAATTTCACATTCCAATTTTTTTTTCCCCTAAAAAAGTCTAAGTCGGCTTGGAAAACAGGAAGTAGATGATGGACTGACCTGGAAAGGGTAGGCATAGTATAACTCATCATGCTGAAGCTGTGTACCAAATTTGAAACCAATCCATCCAGTAGAAGCAGAGAAATTGAACCGGACGGACAGACGGACAGACGGACGGACAAGGTGATTGCAATATAGCCCCCTCTCTTACGAGTGGGGGTATAACAAGAAATCAGTAAGCCATTACCCATGTTTATGTAATGAGCAGATGGAATAAGAAATAAACCCAGTCTTCTTGTGTGTATAATTAGTTGATTAGTCAATGAATGATTTTTTTAAAATATCTCTATGCACTGGCTTACATTCGCTAAATTTCACAGGGGTGGTCACAACACACTAGTCATACTTAATAAAGGTTTGTACAAAATAGTCTAGTTGTATTTATAATAGTGTTTTCATAAATTACTCTTGAGACTTACAAGTAGTGAGTGTTGGGTTTTACACCCTTTTTTGTTATACATAGGAGATATTCCCTTCAGACTTACTTTACATAAACTATTTTTTATTCATACATTACCTCAAACTGTTGGTTTCTCATGAAGTTGACAGCTTCTCTGATTTTGTTGACTGTGCTGTGATTTCTACCATGGGAGTCTTGATCTAAGAAACCCTACAAAATATAACTCTCCTATCAAAACATGACCACTGTAAAGCAATATCCTTTAACAATCAACCTGTATCATTCAAGTATGAGATATGTACACAATGAACCTGTATCATTTAAGTATGAGCAATGTACACAATGAACCTGTATCATTTAAGTATGAGCAATGTACACATTTAACCTGTATCATTTAAGTATGAGCAATGTACACATTCAAGCTGTATCATTTAAGTATGAGCAATGTACACATTCAAACTGTATCATTTAAGTATGAGCAATGTACACATTCAAGCTGTATCATTTAAGTATGAGCAATGTACACATTCAAGCTGTATCATTTAAGTATGAGCAATGTACACATTTAACCTGTATCATTTAAGTATGAGCAATGTACACATTTAATCTGTATCATATAAGTATGAGCTATGTACACATTTAACCTGTATCATTTAAGTATGAGCTATGTACACATTCAAACTATATCATTTAAGCATGAGCAATGTACACATTCAAACTGTATCATTTAAGTATGAGCAATGTACACATTCAAGCTGTATCATTTAAGTATGAGCAATGTACATATTCAAGCTGTATCATTTAAGTATGAGCAATGTACACATTCAAACTATATCATTTAAGTATGAGCAATGTACACATTCAAACTGTATCATTTAAGTATGAGCAATGTACACATTCAAGCTGTATCATTTAAGTATGATCAATGTACACATTCATGCTGTATCATTTAAGTATGAGCAATGTACACATTCAAACTATATCATTTAAGTATGAGCAATGTACACATTCAAACTGTATCATTTAAATATAAGCAATGTACACATTCAACCTGTATCATTCAAGTATGAGCAATGTACACATTCAACCTGTATCATTCAAGTATGAGCAATGTACACATTCAACCTGTATCATTCAAGTATGAGCAATGCATTTTGCATTTCTAATTCAACAAGGGGTTGCACTTAGTCGTGCTAAGCATACACCCACTCGGCCATTCAGAAAACAGGAAGTAGAAGACCGACTGATCTGGAAAGGGGAGGCACTGTACAACTCATCATGCTAAAGCTGTATACCAAATTTGAAATCAATCCCTTCTCTAGAAGCCGAGAAATCTGTTACGAAAAATTGTCTATTTTTGACCCATAAAAAGTCTAAGTCAGCTCGGAAAACAGGAACTAGATGATGGACTGACCTGGAAAGGGGAGGCACGGTATAACTTATCATGCTGAAGCTGTGTACCAAATTTGAAACCAATCCATCCAGTAGAAGCCGAGAAATCTGTTACGAAAAATTTCACTTTTCAAATTTTTTACCCTTAAAAGTCTAAGTCGGCTCGAAAAACAGGAAGTAGATGATGGACTGACTTGGAAAGGGGAGGCACGGTATAACTCATCATGCTGAAGCTGTGTACCAAATTTGAAACCAATCCATCCAGTAGAAGCTGAGAAATCTGTTACGAAAAATTTCACATTTCAATTTTTTTTTCCCTAAAAAAGTCTAAGTCGGCTTGGAAAACAGGAAGTAGACGATGGACTGACTTGGAAAGGGTAGGCATAGTATAACTCATCATGCTGAAGCTGTGTACCATATTTGAAACCAATCCATCCAGTAGAAGCAGAGAAATTGAACCGGACGGACAGACGGACGGACGGACAAGGTGATTGCAATATAGCCCCCTCTCTTACGAGTGGGGGTATAAAAACAAAACAAAGCAAAGGTTGTTCACCTTGACAAATTCTAAAAGCATTTCCAGGTACTTTTCAAGGGAAAAGATTAATGACTATTTTTGACCAGATAAACACAAGTCATACTTAATGTCCTTGATTGTGGAGGAATAAAAAACCATTCTGCTCCATACCTGTTGAGACAGTGTGGATGTTACAAAGGCCTGTTTATAGATCCATTCAGCCTCCTCCTCGAGTTCTCCTTCCTCTGTAGGTTTGACTGGGATCTGTCGTAGCTGAAATCTCTCAGGAATATCTGCATTCCTGATCTCTTGATCTTTGTCTGTGAAGAACCCTCTCTCCAATTCTGTTGGTTCATAAACCTATAGAATAAAATCATAAACACTTTTAAAGAGAGAGTACTCAATAGTCAACTTCTGTATAATAAACATGTATATTCATGAGCATCAAATTTTGTGGATAAGAGCATAAAACTGATTTGATGGTGACAAATTTTCTTGAATTTTAAATTTGACTTACTATTAATACACTCTTTTAACTTAATATTTTTAATTTGTGGCGACTGAATTCTGTGGATTTTGATTTTTCTTCCGAAATAAACAAATTTAAAATATCTCACAAATATTTCTGCTTTTACTGTAACTTGATAATAATGATATAATAAGTCAAAGAGGACATAAATTTTTGTTCTTATAATCTGTTCCTATAATAATTTTCTTCGATAATTCTTTCCTTTATCATCAGGCTTTTACAACCCAGTCACAGACACTTATCTTTATGGCTTTCATTTTTGCATTGTCCTTTAATGATGAAAATTTCACGAACCTGAACTGAAAATGTAATGATTTTAAGAAAGTTACAAATTCGTACAATAACAGTACAAACAAAGAAATATATTGTATAGAAATCTTTATTGTAATTTTCAGAGACAACATCATGTGACACATGAGATTTCTCTGGATTAACTTGTAACCATTTGGTCGCATGATAAGGTCACCCGATCATGAAATTTTCAAAGTGAAAACTTAATTAATCTTTTGTTTTTGCTGTATTTGTGCATCCTGTTATTATTTGATATTATATAACAGTACCACCCTAGTTGGTGTGTGACCCAGAGCTTCTTTCCTTCTAAAAGTAAGGTAATCCTCAGAACAAGCCCTCAGTTGACTTTACTTTCTCTGAAAAGAAGCATCTGCCTCACACATTAACTAGGAAGACTAAAATGTATATTGTCAAATGATAAATGTTTACATTTAATTATTTTCATTGAAAAGAAAGAATATTTACATCATAAATGCCCATCTTTGATCGTTTCTTTCTTCCTGTCTTCTTTCTTCTACCTTCCATTTCTTCATCATCTTCATCTGCATACTGATAAATAAATTGGTAAGAAATAAACATAAAAACCCTTTAATCTACAAACAAAAACCAAAAGATCTATGCTTAGTCTTCTGAAAAATCTGCCAAAGTCAAAAATGACCATTTATAGTTAAACAGAAAGTCAGTGAGTGACAGACCTTAAATCAAATCCAACAGTATGTGACCCCACCCTGATGCTGTATACCAAATATCAAGTGGATATGATTAGCAGTTGCTGAGAAAACTATTACAAAAATTTCTTCCTCGCCCGATCCTGTCTTGACCACCCTGGATTTTAAGTCCCTTTAAAAAAATCTAATATGGATTCCCTGAACATATGTATAAACAGAAAAAAATTCTTTTGGGGTTGGTTATGACAGGTTTGACTGTAATTTAAATCGAAAACAATTTCCTCTACCTCATCAAAGTCTTCATCTTCCTCTGGTCCAAAGTCACCAAAATCATCAGGGTCAAAGTCCACACCAAAAATCTCCTGGGCTTCTTGTAGGGCACTGGTGAACAAAGGAAAATATTTTAATATCAACACATGTAGAATATATCATCAATATATATAGTATACACTTCTTATTTCTGGAGTGAGTGAGTGAGTGAGTGAGTGTTGGGGTTTTATCTGAGTCACAAAATTTACACATCACAGTCAATTGTTTAGCATGTTTCGAGGTTGCTAAGTACAGCAACAATTTTTGCAGTCTATCTTTAATGGAAGACAGTCGTAAATTATTTTTAATAATTATTCTTCATGTTTCGGATGTATGCTCTTTTTTTTATTAGATATGCTGAACTTGCAAATGAGATTATATCTCATGTGTACACTTTGTTTATTACTATTAACCTAATTTATGTAAATTCTTAAACCTATAAGGTTCAACTTCCCCCACCCTTACATATATTAAATATTACTGATTATTTATACATGTATTTCATTTGCTTATATGCATTTTTCAAGACCTTTTTTGAATTGTGGATTTCCTATATTGAGTTTTAGTGCTGTTGATGAGGAATAAAATTCTGAAATGGTTATACAAATCATAAAATTTAATTGCAGTTGGAGTTTACATTTGTGTTGTGGTCCCATGTTCATTAACTCCATATCCTTCTATAAAATATTTATGGTATATTCCATAAAAAAAATCAGTATTCAAACTTACTGGTCAGAATGTATTTTGGGCCTTTTCTTTTTCTTCTGTCCGTGTATTGGGTCTCCTTGCTCATCAACAATAAATCCAGCCATTTCTGAAAAAGTCAAAAGAAACTTACATGATTGTTAATGACATTCAAGTTTAGCTGTTCAAAAGTTATGCATTTAATTCTACTTTAATAGAAAAAGATAAATTATATAGTTTTCCTCTTAAATTGACCGCAATGCAAAAACTACTCTATTACAAACAAAGAAAAAACTTTGTATCTCAGAGTAAAAATTTATGGTGAAATGTCTATTGTAAATTCATGAAATAATTCTACTTCTTGGCATAGTTTAGTCTTAGTTTTGAGTTTGATGTTGTCTGATATGTTTGGTTTTACACAGTAGGTTTTTTTTGGTCTTACAATTTTCAGCTTTGTGTCTTTCATCATGTTCATGCATCTTTAAAAATACCGCCAGAAAACTTGTTTGAAATTTTTTTCTAATGCCATTGATCATGAACCATGTAAACAATTTATCAATTAATGTTCATACCATCTTCTTCGTCTTCTGATTCAACCAGGTTCTGGTAATCTGTTTCAGGAGGTGGGGGTGCCTCTCCACCCTCCTCCACATCCGAGTCGAACCCAAGCTGTTCAGCCACGGCTTCTCTGCCCTTGTCTTCATCGTCACCTTTGTCACTGTCCTCATCTTCAGATAACACACGGATACGTTTGTGTTTAGGCTGAAAAGAACAATGGAAGCATGAATGAGCACAGACCTGTTTACCCTATTTTTGGTGTGCCAGTAGTTTTTAGTCCAACTGCCAGTAGTTTTGCATATTTACCAGTAGTTTTTGTACCAAATCACCAAAAAGAGTTTAGGGCTTTGAAAATGTTAAGTACAAAACGGACGTTCGGCCTTTTTGGCATTTTCAATGTTTTTCTGCCATTATTTTTTCTTGTTTACTCTTTTTTTCCTCCAACTTGGGAGAATGTCTCACGTGGACGCTTGAATTCATTACAATTTTCATTGGATCAAGCGCCGTTTGATGCAGACATAGTGAACCGGAAGTTGAAAAATTAAAGATTTTTACGCGAAACGAAACTTGATTTTACCGATTTTTCAGCGAAATGAATTTATTTTAAAACTTGCCGTGACCGTAGTTTTTCACGGAGAAACCGTAGACCGTAATTTTATTGCAAAAATCGTACAAACTACGGCCAAATCGTAGTGGTAAACAGGTCTGTGAGCATCATCTTCAACATGCACACATTTTTTGACTGAGTATGTTAAACAAGTATAATTACCATAAGCAATGGAAAAACAACTTGAAAAGTGTATTTAATATTTTAAGATTAAAGATTAGAATAACTTTAGACTAAAAAGCTTAAAAGACTTAAATGAGCTGAACTGGATGCCTGAAATTGAGAAATGGACTGGCCAATATAGCTGACCTACATGTATCAACAGGAAGATTTCATGGTTACAGGTCAAAACATTTGATAAAAGTTTGATACCATCTAAAGACAATTTTAGGCAGAGGGAGAGAGTATTGCAGCATCATCCAGGCATGAACAGTACGCCAGGACTTCACAGCAGGATATCATTTTTTTAAAAGTTTGTTTTACTTCAGTAGATTTTTCTATACCATTTTTACTATTTCATCTTGCTTTTGTAAGTAAGAAGTTATAGTATGGATACTATATTTTGCAGGGTTTTTAAATGATTGGCAGTAGGCGTGGCTAGATTACACTGTAAAGAGTGAATAGTATGCGTGGCTTTAGCTAAGAGCTTATTGATATTCAGTATAATAAATTGTATATTATTCCATTTCCATTCCAAATGAACAACTTATCGTTACCTTTAACTATGCCACAATACTCAGATTTTTTTACCTTTCTTTTGACTTTGATACCCAGATTTTCCTCTATCAGATCGTAATCTTCATCTTCTAACCGATCGTCAATGTCTGAGTCCTCGTGTTTTCTCTTCCCTCCCTCCTCGCCACTTCCTTCTCCATCTTCTTCTTCCTCTTCGTCTACATCGTCTTTTATAAAATCTTTCATTTCCTCTTGTATCTGTTCCTCTGTAAAGAAATTTTTAAAAGTTTCAAACATATGTACATTAAAAACGAAAGAATATGGAATATGTGCTAGAAAGACACGATCCACATATTGATATGATTTTGATAAATGTACAAATGCAAAATTTCACTGCGCGTGAAGCGCTTTTCTGGATTAACCTTCATCAGACACCCTAGGAGTAAAAAAAAATTGGAAAACCGGTAAAATATAAGATTTGATGAAACAAAAACAGAAGCCGAAAACTTTACAACAATGACCAAACAGATAAATTTATCAAATTTTAAAGAAATAGCCAAACGTTGTCAAATTTGGAAAATATGTAAAATGTGCCGTTCCAACACATATTCTAGTACTCGAAAATATATAAGAGCATACAACTGAAGCACGGGGAAGCTTTCTACCACCTCCACACATACCTTCAACTCGACTCAGCATGTATACATGTACATGAGTATTGTTATTTGTATCTGTACTAAGGGCTATTCCATTAATTATTGGATGGGAAGGTTGGAAGGCACTTTTAATTTTTTTTCAGTGTTCTCTTTTATTTATTCTGTAATGTTTTCTTTAAAACCTATAATTACTTATACTGGCAATGATGCATGTAACATTTACTGACAAAATCGCAAACCTCGTCCATCGGCATCCCCTAAAAAATCTAACAGTGCCCATAAAAACTTTTCCATATACTTTGGTTTCATTATTATTTGTGGGGTATCAATTTTCGTAGTTTTCATTGGTGGCATTGATCCACAAATTTCTGTACCGCACGAAAAGAAAATTTAACATTGATCTGTATTCTGCAGTCTTCAGAACAAGGAATTTAAGAATCCACAAACTGATCATTTTTTATCAAACCATGAAATTTAGTACCCATGAAAATAAATGAATCCACAGTATATAAATATGTATTTTTTTAAAACTCTCTTCTTGTAAACTTTAGTTGTAAAATGGGCTTAATTTTCCTTCAATGTCCGGTATAGCACCCTCGTTTTCCCGAACTTTCAGCGTCTTTTTAACGCTTTTTGCTTTGCAAATTTAGAACGTCATGCGTAACCCACAAGAAAAGCTAGTTTGTTTTTATTTTCCAACAAAACAAAAAATTGAATAAAACCAACTTTGGGAGCGTCACTGATTTAACCTGCCTCATATTATTCACTATGGGAAAGAGGAACAGAAATATTTTCAGTCTACATCCTTTTTTCATCTTACCATCATCTTCTTCCTCATCATCCTCGTCATCTGAATCATCAATAATCCTCTGTTTCTTTTTCTTCTTCAACTTTTTCTTCCTGACCCCCTCCACATCTGACCCCCCTCCTTCAGAGCCACTTCCCCCTTCCCGGTCAGACCCTCTTCCAGCAGACGATACATCAGATTCCTCGGCTTCTTCTTCAAGGAAGTCCATTTAAATCTATAAATGGATAATAAACATGTACATGTATATCAATTAGTCATGCAAACAAGCACAATTTTCAAACAAAAAAATATGGCATCTCTGTTTTCTCTTTGGATATTCTATGATAACCTGCCATATTTAAACATTGTGGCCTAACCCACATAAATATATAAATCTATGTAGGTTAAAAAAAAGTTGCCTCGAGTTCATGGTTTGTGACCAATACCAGAATTTCAATAATATAGTTTGTGATACCCCTTCAAGTCAATTTTACTATAAACATAAAATACCAACATCCAATGAAAATTAGAAAAAACTAGATAATGTGTCTATGAGCCACAGGATGGCCCTCCCGTTCTTGACCAAAGTCATTGATCCTCAATGTGAATTTACTGGGATATGGACCTTTACCAAGAAATTAATTAAAAGTGTTCATGTGTAAAATATAGGTCACTGTGACCTTATTTCTGGTGGGTGGTGCCATGTTACCAAGACTCATCAAGTAGTGAAATATTGTTGACCCCTAACATGTAGTATTCAAGATATGGACCTGAACCAAGAACTTAACCAAAGTCATTCATGCGTAAAATATAGGTTACAGTGACCTAATTTTTAGTGGGTGGTGTCACCTTACCTAAGACACATCTAGTAGTGAAATATCATTGACCCCAAACATCTAGTATCCAAGTTATGGACCTTAACCAAGAACTTAACGGAAGTCGTTCATGCATAAAATATAGGTCACAGTGACCTAATTTTTATTGGGTGGTGTCATGTTACCCAAGACACATCTGGTGGTGAAATACCATTGACCATCAACATGTAGTATCTGAGATATGGACCTTAACCAAGAACTTAACCAAAGTCATTCATGCGTAAAATATAGGTCACAGTGACCTAATATCTAGTGGGTGGTGTCACCTTACCTAAGACACATCTAGTAGTGAAATATCAATGACCCCCAATATCTAGTATCCAAGTTATGGACCTTAACCAAGAACTTAACCGAAGTCGTTCATGCATAAAATATAGGTCACAGTGACCTAATTTCTAGTGGGTGGTGTAGCCCTACCCAAGACCCATCTGGTGGTGAAATATCATTGACCCACAACATCTAGTATCCGAGTAATGGACCTTAACCAAGAACTTAACCAAAGTGTTACGGACGGACGGACGGACAAGGGTAAAACTATATGTCCGATCCACTAACGTGGTCGGGCCATAAAAAGAAATGGGAATAAATATAACTACACAATGTTTCTGACATGCCATGATCAATAATTACTTTAACAAAAAATATTACAAAAGCTTTTATTTAACATGGCCACATAGGTTTAACTATATATCATGAATATGTGAGCATTGAGAGCTTGTTATAGTAGAACATCTACCAAATTGCAAATTATGATTGATGTGAATCCTGTTCATTGCTTCTCCGTTACAACCAATGGGGCTGCAATGTATCTCCTCCCAACCAAATATGTTTAAGGAGCTACATCACAGGGCTGTTAAGTTTTAACGAGCTGCTTGTGTGAGATTTGACGAAAAGTTGAAAGACCAAAGGAATAAATTAAAAGATCAAAGAAATTTGCTGCCATTGGCAACAATGCGCGAGTCTCAAACCAGTTGTGTGACACTTCAATGACTTGACAGATCTGACAATATACATTTGTACATGTAGCTAAGTCTATATAAAGGTAAAAGGTAAAGATAAGATTTATCTAACGTCGGTGAGTACACATCAGTGATGTGTACACAATTATAACAATTAACATAAGCTCTGAATAGCTTTTGACCAAAGGCAAGATTAATGACTGTTTGGCTAAAAAGAGGCTCTTGCATGGTCGTCTGACTTGTGAAGGAGGAAAGCCCAATATTCCAAGCCGGAAAATAGGTGAAACCCATGAGCAACCGTTGGGTGTCTGGAAACTTTGAAGAGTGTTGGGCTGGAACCCACAGAGGTGTTGACCAGGTTAGGTACAAGTGCAAAACAAGCTAGGTAGATCAATCGAGCTAGGTAAGCTCGATCGAGCTTTAAATTATTATCTCCCTTTGCTGTTTTTGACAAAAAGATCTATATCCAATTTAATTTGGGTCAGTGCAAGATGAAACTTTCTATTAACTTTAAGTTAACATACCAGGACAAAGAAACATCAAAATATCAATGTTTTACCGTCGACTTTTCAAAAACCAAATTGCATTGAACTTAATGCAAAAATTCAAATTTTCAGAAAAATAATTTCCACGGTAGAAATGAAAAATTATGGTTGCATATTGACAAACAGTATCTTTGAAAAGAGAATCTACAATTTCATGATGCACAGGGATGATTGAAAAAAGTTATGCAATGTTTAGACAAAAACAGCAAAGGGAGATAATAATTTTAAGCTCGATCGAGCTTACCTAGCTCGATTGATCTACCTAGCTCGTTTTGCACTTGTACCTAACCTGTTGACCAGTGATTAAAAGTTCAGAGCCTTAACCATTCTGCCACCGCACTACCTGTATGAGCTTTCAGTTTCAATGCAAGGCCTTTATTCATATTTTTAAAAGACTGTTTCTGGTTTACTTTAGCGATTATGGTAGAAATGTCAACAATTTGATTGTACTTTGAGCTGAATTTTCCTTCAACATCCGGTATTTCAAGCTTGTTTTCCCGAACTTTCAGGGTCTTTTTAACGCTTATCTATTTGAAAATTTCTAACGTCATTCAGCGCACGCGGGACCTGGAACTGGCTGAAGAAAAGCTAGCATTTTTTTTAATTTTCGAATACATATTGTTCTCAAAATTTATATAGCATGAAACATATTTAAAGATACATTGTATTTTAACTTCGGGAGTGTCACAGGTTAAACCTGCCTCATATTATTTTTAAAAGACTGTTTCTGGTTTACTTTCTTATTTTTTTAACTGACTAACTTGGGCATATGACAGATGACTAAATCTACTCTCAATTCGTGCCATTTTTGTGATTCTTTATGGCCAAAATAAACACAAAACATGGTGTTTACATTGTTTTACTATCGTTTTGAAAATTAAACAAATTTCCTGTAAGTGGAAACGACATAAATTTATTTTAACACATTGTTTGTTTAATGATGATTCAAATGACTCGATACACATTAAATATATCTACTAATTGTATGTATAAATGGTAAAATAACCTAAAATGCGTTGGTTTGAAAAAATAATTGACCGGAAGTGTCTCAACCAATTCAGTTCTGATGTAAATTTTCTGTCAATTTTCATTGGATAAAAATAAGTTGTCCGAAAACGAGAAGCAAAATTGAAACGGATTGAAGCAGATGCTTAAATTACAAACGCGCAACCGACATTACAGTTGTGAAGATCAGTGTCAAGACGACGCTTATTAAAGATCACTACTTACGCAAATTATGCATGTAACTTGTATGATTTATTTTCTTAGTTCTTAAAGATAATATGAGGCAGGTAAAACCTGTTACGCTCCCGAAGTTTCAATAAATTAATTTTTTTTTAGTTCGAAACTAAAAACAAGCTGGCTTTTCTTGTGGGTTACGTGAGCGTTTAATGACGTCTAAAATTTTCAAAGATAAAAACGTTAAAAAGACGTCGAAAGTTCGGGAAAACAAGCGCGTGCTATACCGGACGTTGAAGGAAAATTCAGCTCATAGTACAACTAAAATATTGACATTTCTACCATTATAGCTCCCTTCGGGAGCGTATGATATTGTCTAATGAGAGGGTTTTGGGGTTTTTGGTATGAAAGAAAATTTGAAAAATCATGATTAAAAAAGTTTATGGTGTCTTGAAAATGGGTTAAAAGGCGTATTTTTTGGACTAAACTTTCTTATATCACCACGGACATATACTTTTTACAAATTTCATTTGTTAAGAATCCAAGTGTAAGAATCACCAATGAGAGAAAACTTGATTTTGAAATCTTATATCTAATGGTTGTTTGAAATCTTTGGATTATAGATTTAGATATGATTTTCCGAAAATAGGAGCTAGGAAGAAAGTAATCTCATGAATATTCATTTTTTGCCTTTTAAAATATATTTTAATAAGATATTTGTGCAATAAGAAACCACAGAACAAATGGAGTTTTAACCATCAGCTGTAAGAAGTAAGAGAAAATAAGAAATATAAGGGAAATTTTGAACGACCAAAAATGCACCCAAAATACACGAAAATGGGACAAAACTTTCTTATATCCACACGTACATATTATTTTTGTAGCTATATATTTATTCATTTTTACCAGATACAACTTATCAGTACAAGAAAAAGTTTGATATTCTTAGTTGAATATTTCTCATGAAAGTAGTCAAAATTTGGACAAAAATGGGTTAAAATGAACAAAATCGTCAAATTGGTCATTTTGAGACGTCTGTAGCAAAGAAAAATTCAAAGCAACCTATGATTTTTTTTCTTCGTATATTGCCTTTGTGGGGTCAGAACATTGCAAAATCAAATTAAGAAAAAAAGTTTTATACTTTAAAATTTTGGCTCCTGACCAGAGTACATCCTTACGGAAAATTACCTAAAAATAGGCAAAAATTATGAAATTTAGGGAAAGTAATCAAAATAGGACTTTTTGAAATGGCTGTGGCGAATTTAAATGCACACGGACATACTAGCTGTTTTCTCAATAAATATGGTTTTCTTAGGGTTTTAGAATATCAAAAATGCAGGTTAAACTTGTGAAAAAGGAAAATTGACTCTTTGGAAGAACACACCCTCTAAGCTGTAAGTCACAAGTTGATTGTAAAAAGAACCCAAGAGACACTTTTGAACCTTTAAAATACAAATATTAAACCAAAACTTAATTTGAACCACTGGTACTTATAACAGAAAACTGCATTGAAATTTGGTATATGACTTCTGTTTGAGGTTTAATAATTCAAGATTGTCTTGCCAAAACTAGGGCGTGCTTCAAATTTGTTGACTTGTAGAGTTTCCAAAGTTCATAGGCAAAGCATTTCCTTTTGCTACAAATACAAATATTAAACCAAAACTTAATTTGAACCACTGGTACTTATAACAGAAAACTGCATTGAAATTTGGTATATGACTTCTGTTTGAGGTTTAATAATTCAAGATTGTCTTGCCAAAACTGGGGCGTGCTTCAAATTTGTTGACTTGTAGAGTTTCCAAAGTTCATAGGCAAAGCATTTCCTTTTGCTACTTTGTTCTTTAATGCATAAATTTTCTGCATAGTATATAAAATTGTGACCTGTCAGTTTCCATCAACAAATGCCTCCGACAGATCAGATGGCCAGAAAAGATCAGTAATGTAGAACTTTGGGAGAAAACAGGCCAGTCATCCATCACAAACACCATCAAGAAACGTAAATGGCATTGGATAGGACATATACTAAGGCGACCCCAAAGCAACATCACAAGGCAAGCGCTAGATTGGAATCCTCAAAGCAAAAGGAGAAGTGGTCGACCAACAACCACTTGGCGACGAACTATAGAAGCTGAGCTGAAAACTTGCAAAATCACCTGGACAGAAGCAAAACGAGCTGCAACAAATCTACCCAGATGGAGAGCTGTTGTGATCGATGCCTTTTGCTTCACAAGAGGACAACAGGATTAGGTAAGGTCAGGTCATATCAAATTGAATTTTAAAATGTTATTTTTCACAAACGATTATGTTTAAAATGGAACATTTTGATGTTTTTGAAGAGTTTGGAAACTGCCACATATACCCGCTACGGGTGCTCTTTAAAGGAAATAATGATTTTCAATTTTTTTGAAGACTGATTAAGATGCAGAAATATAGCCCTTTCAAAATTCCTCTTTCAAATTTGGATTGGGGAAAAAGAGAACAAAAATTTAAAAAAAAAACCATTAAAAGGCAAAAAAGATTTGTATCTAGCACTGTTCAGTGTGGCTATTTTTTCCCCCAAGAAATCCAGTTGTAATGGTAAGGCTCGTAGGTCGACCATCTTGAATTTCTTGAAAAAAATATTTTGCAAAAAAGACTCTTGAAGGGAGTGCTTGTAGTTGCCACATCCCTTTTGTAGATCTGAAATTCTTGCATCTGGACAATTGTTTTGATTTGGCATGGTTTTCTCACAGGCGTTTGGGTCCAGGATTTTTTAAAATTATTAGTAATGTGAATATATTTTTTTTTAATACCGTCTATTTATAGTGGAATTATAGACGAGAATGAAAATTTCTATATTCCGTTGTAAATAATTTTAAAAAATCCTGGACCGGGTTTTCTTTTAGACAGCTCTTAATAATCAAGATATCTCAATTAGTTTGAAAGATATCTTATTTAAGTTATTGAAATATCTTATTTAACTATTTAATCTAATATTTAAAACTGGAACTTTCCCCAAAATTTGGAATGAAAGTTTTTTAGTCCTATTGCATAAAAAAGGAGATAAAAACGATCAGAAAACTATAGAGGCATCTCTATTAGTTCGAATATGGGAAAACTTTTTAATAAAATCATTTGCAAACGCCTGCTTAAACACTTAAATGAAAATAATCTTATAAGTAAAAATCAAATAGGTTTCAAGGAGAAAAGCCGCACAGCTGACCATATATTTACACTTAAAACTATAACAAATAAATATAAACAGAATGGTAAGAAAGTTTTCACTGCCTTTATAGATTTTAAAAAGGCTTTTGACACAGTCTGGAGAGTTGGACTTTTCTATAAACTTCTAAAAAATAAAGTTCCAAAAAGAATATTTAATATAATTGATTCTATGTATTCTAATACCTCATGTAGAATTAAATTTTCAAATGGACTGAGCAAATATTTTTCTTCTGAAAGAGGTGTTAAACAGGGAGACGTACTAAGCCCTCTGCTTTTTAATTACTTTATCAATGTTATAGTCAAAGTATTAGACCAACAAAACACTGACCCAATATTGGTTGCTCAAACATGAATATACTTTTATATTCCGATGATATTGTTTTATTATCTGAAAGCAAAGAAGGGCTACAAAAATTACTTAATATTTTATACGAATTTTGTTCAACCTGGAAACTACAGGTAAATATCAATAAATCAAAAATAATGGTTTTCAACTCAAATGGTAAGACATATCAAAATCAATTTACTTATAATAATATCAACCTTGAAACAGTAACACACTATTGTTACTTAGGCATGATACTAAAATACAATGGAAATTTTAATCTGGCAATAAATACATTAATGGAAAAAGCTAGAAAGGCATGTTTTAAAATTAAAAAAGTAATAGGAATTAATAATCCATGTAAACTTTTAGAAAAACTATTTGATTCACTGGTTGTTCCCATACTATTATATGGAAGTGAAGTTTGGGGCACCGATGCCTCACTTAAAGACACTGATGTATATGAAAAACTTCACATTAAATTTATTAAAGAGATACTAGGAGTCAACTGTAAGGCAACCAATGACGGTTGCCGTGCAGAACTAAATAGGATCCCACTAAAAAGTAAAATCTTATTTTCTATATTAAACTTTTACAAGCATATCCTAGATTCTGATAACACCTTATTAAAAGAAATCTTCATTAACTCAAAAGAATATAATCCCTGGATGAAAAAGGTAAAGGATGTCTTAAATGATCTCGGTTTTGCATACATGATAAATAATACTTCTTTTTCTAATAGCTGCCTCAGCCAAATCAAGCAACGGATACAGGATCAATGTCTACAGATCCAAAACTCAAATATATGCAAATCATCTAAATTAGAATTTTTTCAAAGTATATATAAAATGGGGACGAGACCCTCATATGTTGATATATTAACAAACAGAGATGATCGAGCTGCCATTTGCAAAATTCGAATAAGTGCTCACTTACTTTTTATTGAGCAACTTAGACGACATCTCAATATCCAAAAAAATGATACTGCCCATTATGTAATTCAAATCAAATAGAAGATGAAAAACACTTTCTTTTACAATGCAAAGCCCTCAAAAGTCAAAGGGATAAATTTAACATTAATATTTTAAATCTGCTAGACAACAAGAAAGATATTAAAGAAAATATTATAATACCATTTTTATCAAATAATAGTTCATTAAAAATACTTAAATTGACCTCTTCATTCATCACAAATTGTATGAACACTAGAAAAAACCTGTTATAAATGTCTAGTCTTAAACCTGTTAAGAGCCTGTTCATGAGAAAACCATGCAAAATCGTCCAATAGCAATGTTTTCATTTTTGTAAAAGGTATAGTACAACTGAAAGACCATCCTATAAGACTTATTCAGGCAAATTTTTTCCTTCGAAAAATCAAAGATGGCCGCCCTACAGGCCTTAATAGCTATATATAGCATTCATCTGATTTTTCAGTGATTTCAATAATTTTTTTTATGAAAATAAGACATTTTCATTGTGATTTTTTTAGTTTACGTATATTGAATGACAATTGTAACAATATTTTTTGAAAAAGTGATGTTTCGTCTTTTAAATACAGTGTAATTTTCGTAATTCATAATTTTGGTTCCTCTGGTACATTTAGGTAGGACTTGGGCAGTATTCCAGTCTGTTCAAAAATGCTAAAATTTGTTATTTTTAAGGGCACTTATTGTCCAAGGTAACGCTTTTTTATCCTTATCTTTTAGTAATTCCAAAACAATAACATATCAAGACAAACTTATCAAAAAGCCGAGCTGGGATTTTACATTTTGACTTAGCCACAGCCCCGGAAAACAAAGACATGTTTTGTTAATTCTTCATAAAATCTACTTTTTGGAAGATTCAGTTTAAAACTCTGAATGTGTTTGCTATGAAACAAAATACATTTAGAACAGTTGATACAACAGATGATCACAATACAAGAACCATTTAAGGGTCGAGAAAGACATATACTTGGGGATTAAGGGTGAAAGATGGGAATATCTTGTGTATTTTGATGAAATATACAGAAATGGCCAACTTTAGGGGACTATTTTTCATGCATGAAGGGTTGGACTATTAATATGGAATATCTTTCCAAAAGACTGTTCTATGGTCTATACAAAAACATATTTGTAACTTTGCTTTTGGTCATCCCTTACATGTTACAGCATTACAAAAATGGAGATTTGGCCATTTTAGCACATGGCTAAAATGGGCTTTGGGGGCCTAATAGTGGCATCTATTTGAAATAATTAAAAGATGTACAGAACAGCAGACTTTATAGGCCAAATGTATATAACTTGTTCTATATAAACAAATAATATTGTAGAAATCAAACAAAAGAGCACTTTTTACTTGGTGGTCTCATATAGTCCCCAGAGCCGTTTTACAAAATAGTCTCTAGCCACCCTTAAAATGACTAAGTCAGACCTAAATGTGAAAAAAAAATATGAACCAGGAAAATTGTTTTATTTGTAAAATTCGACCATTTTCTGCACAATAAAACATTTTGTATGGTGGATCCCGACCAAAAAAAATGTTAGTTTTTGCTTGAGGACAAGGGACTATTTCGCCAAATGGCCCTGGGAGCCATATTGGACCACCAAGTTGAAAGTGCTCTTTTGTTTGATTTCTGCAATATTATTTGTTTATATAGAACAAGTAATATACATTTGGCCTATAAAGTCTGCTGTTCTGTACATCTTTTAATTATTTCAAAAAGATGCCACTATTAGGCCCCCAAAGCCCATTTTAGCCATGTGCTAAAATGGCCAAATCTCCATTTTTGTAATGCTGTAACATGTAAGGGATGACCGAAAGCAAAGTTACAAATATGTTTTTGTATAGACCATATAACAGTCTTTTGGAAAGATATTCCATATTAATAGTCCAACCCTTCATTCATGAAAAATAGTCCCCTAAAGTTGGCCATTTCTGTACATTTCATCAAAATACACAAGATATTCCCATCTTTCACCCTTAATCCCCAAGTATATGTCTTTCTCGACCCTTAAATGGTACTTGTATTGTGATCATCTGTTGTATCAAATGTTCTAAATGTATTTTTTTTCATATCAAACACATTCAGAGTTTTAAACTGAATCCTCCAAAAAGTAGATTTTATGAAGAATTAACAAAACATGTCTTTGTTTTCCGGGGCTGTGGCTAAGTCAAAATGTAAAATCCCAGCTCGGCTTTTTGATAAATTTGTCTTGATATGTTATTGTTTTGGAATTACTAAAAGATAAGGATAAAAAAGCGTTACCTTGGACAATAAGTGCCCTTAAAAATAACAAATTTTAGCATTTTTGAACAGTCTGGAATACTGCCCAAGTCCTACCTAAAGGTACCAGAGGAACCAAAATTATGAATTACGAAAATTGAACTGTATTTGAAAGACCAAACATCACTTTTTCAAAAAAACATTGATACAATTTTAATTCCTTCTACGTAGACTGAAAAAATCACAATAAAAATGTCAAATTTTCAAATAAAATTTGATTGAAATAAGCGATAAATCAGATGAAAGCTATATATATCTATTGAGGCCTCTAGGGCGGCCATCTTAAATTTTTCGAAAAAATAAATTTGCCTGAATAAGTCTTATAGGATGGTCTTTCAGTTGCAATATACCTTTTACATAATTAAAAACCTTGCTACTGGACAAAATTTCCATTTTTGCATGGTTTTCTCATGAACAGACTCTTAATAATATAGGTTTACAACATGTTGTACTATTATTTACATTTACTACTATAGTTTATATGTATATCTCAATATACTATAATTGTAAAACTCATGACTATTTATACCTTTTATTATATCTGTTTGTAATTGGGCCTTAACCATGTACATTTATGTGTTTGTGCCAATAAATTTGATTTGATTTGATTTGATTTTTAACTTGGTAAAGAACGTCTTCATTGAACACCGCCTTGCCACATATAGGGGGTGGACAGGGGGTCCTCTTAAGCTTCCCCCGCTCCCCGCCCTCTCAACCCCTGTACCCCCGTCCCCTCTGTCTGCCCCCCGTATCCCCGCTTCCCGACCCTTCCATCCCCGTTCCCCGCCCCCTTTACCTCCGCTTCCCGCCCCTTCCACCCCCGCTCACCGCCCCCTCAACCCTCGTACCCCCGTCACCCCTGTCCGCCCCCACACATATATAACATTATAAAGAACTAGTACATTGAAAATTAAGACACGGGTGTCGATCGTCAAATAAAGATTTAAAACAGTTAACGTATTCATGGTATTGAAGAAGATAATTTTTTCAAACACCGGATATCTAATTTTAGTACATACACATATGTCAGATACAGGAAGTAAATTTGAACAGGCAAAATGGCTCTATCAAAACCGCAAATGAAACTAGTGACATGTCCATTATGTAACGAACCTTACAAATTCCCGAAAACGTTACCATGTCTTCATTCGTTTTGTGAAAAGTGTATCCATGATTTTATCGTATCTATTGGGAAGACTAAAGGAAAAGACAACAAAATGACTTCGTTCAACTGCCCTATCTGTAGGACTGTCGTTAGACCTGTGAATTCGAGCTTGGAATTGGATAAATGGGCGGAATCTCTTCCGCGAAATGTTGTTGCTGAGCTGATCATTGCGAAAGCAGAGGGACAGACGCCCGAATGTATCATTTGTAAACGGCTTGATAGAACAACAGATGCAATGCATTGGTGTTGTCGATGTCAGGGAGCATTATGCCAAAAATGTAAAGAAATCCATGGTGTTATCGAAGACCTTTCAGATCATAGAGTTTCCTTGATCACTAATACAATGGAAGATACCGACGGATTTTACTTCAGTGCCATTAAAACTAGTCGATGTCGACATCAAGTTAAGCAATACTGCAATGCCCATTGTGAACTTCTTTGTGAGGTTTGCCACGAGTTGTCCCATAAGACTTGCAAAGAAGTAACTAACCTTGATGCAACTGCTACTATCGATGAACTTTGCGCTTCACTGCCGGTAAATTTGACGACACTTAAAGAAACATTTGTGAAACTGGTAAAGGAAAGGGAAAGAAACAAAGCAGATTTTAGAGAACACATACTTGAGGTAGAAAACACGGCCAAAGAATTTGTTGAAATAGTAAAAAGTCGTCTTGATGAACTGTTCGAAACCTTCAAAAAAGAACTTTCTGTTTTCCATGAGGAGGGGAATACTAAGATTAATGTAAGACTTCGTCTTCTTGAGCAATTCACCAAAACATTGGAGCACTGGATTAACGTAACTAGCAAACTCAAAGGAAATGCATCGGATACACAGATTTTAGTTTTGTTCGAAACAATCAAGAGCCAAATTGACGCAAGTATCAAAGAAATAAAATCAAGCTTTCATGAAGAAGCTACAATTAATCTTAGATTCGAAAAGAACAAACACCTCAGCGATGTTCTAGCAGTCGAGAATGTTGGAACATTCGATATCACGAAAGAAAAAAGGGTTGATCAGATGCAGCCAATTTATCAAGACTGTGGAAAACTTGGGTTAATCTTTTGCCCTTCATATGAAGATATAGAAGTCAAACACGTCAAACAGATTAGATATTCACGTTTTGTAGATGTAAACTTAACTTGTGGGGCCGCCATCGACCAGTACCATGCCATCGTTGGAAATGTATATACACCCGGACGGGCCAGACTATGGATTGTTAATCTGTCATCAGGGACTACCCAGACACTTGATAGCTCTATCCAGACCCTTGTTAACTCTACCATTTTCGCTGGCGATGTCAAAAGAGTATATTTTGACAAGGAAAGTAATAAGGTGTTTATATCTTGCAATAGGAGAGGACTATACATGGCAACTGTTTGCGACCTGAAGATTTCTAAACCCGTTAAACTACATTTCAACAGATTCTACGTAGGTGATTTGTGCATGTTAGAGGATAAGATATTTGTTGTGGCTCTAAATGCTATCAAATCGTTTTCGAAGAACATAGATCCCAAGGACGAATCATTCAAACTTGAAAAAATGTCGCAATGTTTTAAAACCAACACCGACTGTGGTATAAATGGATTAGAATCCTGCGACGGAAAGTTGTTTTTCACTACGAAAAACAAAGAGATAAAATGCTCTACCGTTACCGGAGAAGATGTTTTCTGTTTGAAAAGTCCTACAATGGTGTCGCCTATAGGTATTGCCGTTTTACCGAACAGATGTAGTCTAATACTCGATTCCAACAGCAATGGCAAACTTCATCTTGTTTCACATGATGGTGGAAAGAACCGAACTCTTCTTGAAAAGTTTGAAAAGGTACGAAATCCGAAAGATATATGGTTAAGCGTCGACCAGAGGACACTTTACGTGTGTGGTGGTGGTGTAATTGACGTTTATGAAGTCTCGTCAAAAGAAGAAAAATAAAAAAGTTTTCAAAAGATGCAAAAGGAACTCTATGAGGAAAGATACTTTCTAATTTAGAACGCACATGAAAGTTGTATCTATAAATAAGAACGCACTTGGAAATTGTATGACGGTGTGTTCACGTATTCATGGTATAGATTATTTTTTGTGATAAACTTAATACTGAACATGCTGAATAGATTGAATTTTCACAAATAGTTTTTAAATTGGATCATTAATTTATATAAAATAAAATAAACACTTTTGACAGAACATACAATTACATTTTTATTGAATTGGGTTAATCATGTTTTAACATGCCTTGATTTGAGTTTTTTTATAACTGTCCCGAATTTTAACTGGCTTTCAAATGTAAGGCAGAGTAGACCGATCATAAAAAAAGTAAAATGTAAACCATGTACGATGTATGTGTCTACAACAACGGTTGATTACAGATATGGTAATGTTTTCCTAAAATTAACGGATTTGGTTTTCTAGTCATGATATCGTTAAAACGAGTCAGATGTTTGTTGCAACAAGCAGGGATTGTGACAGAGTTAAAATAGACAGTTAAAATAGACAATATTATTTTTGGAAATTTTGATTTATGTTTGTAATTTTTATTTTCTTTATTTTGTTTAACATTTTGTGTTAATTGTTTTTTAAATTGCATATTTGTTAATTAATTTCAATATATTTTGTAATCTTATTAATTAGTATAGATATTTTAGATCAACTCTGTCACATGTCATAATTTGCTTGCTTTTATCAATTGAGTCTTTCTAATTTCAATAATTAACTCAAATATTCTTTCATGTCAAAATTTAATCTTTGTAACTCAAATTGAGTAAGGAAAATCTGTCAAAATAGTTAAGGGTATAAATATTAGGTCGAATTTGTATTTCATCAGTTGAGTTAGGTTGAGAAAAGTTAAGTTAAGAGTTGAGTTAAGTGGAGTTAGTAGAGTGAGTTGAGTTAGCAGTAAGTTATCATTATTTTAAATTTATAGTTAAGGACTTTGAGTCAATCGCATTGACAAAATCATTGTTCCAGTGAGCCAGAACTTTTCTGACAATATCACTTTAAATTATATGTGCTGTATTCATTGTTAAAAGGATCTTTTAATAGATTGTTAAAGCTGTTTCGTCTGCTGTTTGAATCAAGTGTCGCCACAGAAAGTTCATCGACTATTAGACAGTCAGTCAGTTTGTGTCGTCGAAATGGTGGACGGAGGATAGTCTAGCCGAGGAAGTCTGCAGATATCACTCAGTGCACTTCGACCAAATAATTCATATTTCATATTTTCCTGTTTCCTGTTGTGACACCGTTCGTTCCCCGGTCACAGGATCTCTGACCCGTCTAAGGGACCGACCATTTGATTTCTATAGGGGGGGGTGTGGTGAAATTTAAAATAAAAAGGCAGGATGGCAAAATTCCAGAAATAAAAAGGCAGGACAGTACTTTGAATTAAAAAAGGCAGGATCCGTGGTAATTTTGGCTGAAAATTTTATAATAGCTTTTAAAAAAAGCACGCAAAAAAAATCCAGGCTCAGCCTTTTCCAAAAATTAAAAGGCAGGACGAAGAAAATATCCATAGCCCCACATAATAAAAAGCTTCGCCGAGCGCAGCATGATACGACCGCAACATGTTGAACCCTGTACGTTTTAGGCCCAATATGGATAGTTTATCGCTCTGGACACATGCAGCCCATGGTGGACTGAAAAAGGTTTTTGACACATGCTTCTCTGATGGACTTTCGACCCAGGGGGTAAAAATATAAATTTTCAATTTTGTATTCTACTCTTGAAAAGAATAATGTTTGGGGAAAAAATTAAAAATTGAACCAGAAATTTTTTAAATTATGATTTCAGCCCCTTTGGTAATTAGCGAAAAAAGGTGGGGGTCACAAAAATTTATTCTTAAATTTAGAATCGCTACTTGGCAAGGATGAAGTTGTACAAAAATTTTTTTAATCGGACCAGAAATAAAAAAAATACGATTTTGGCCGCTTTTGGTCCCTAATAACATAACAGTAAAAAAAGGGGACACAAAAATATATCTGATACTTGACAAGAATAAACTTGCAAAAAAAATGTCAAAATCAGACAAGAATTAAAAAAGTTTCGATTTCAGCCCCTTTTGGTCCCTTATTACGTAACAGGTGAAAAAGGGGTGGGGTCGCAAAAATAAATTCTCAAATTTGGATTCGCTACTTGACAAAAATAAACTTGCAAAAAAAAATTCAAAAACAAATCATAAATAAAAAAGTTTTGATTACGGCCCCTTTTGACCCCTTATTACAAAACAAGTGAAAAAAGGGACGGTCGCAAAGATTAATTCTCAAATTTGGATTCGCTACCTGACAAAAATAAACTTGCAAAAAAAAATTTCAAAATCGGACCACAAATAAAAAAGTTTCGATTTTGGCCCCATTTGGCCCCTAATTACGTAATAGGGGGGAAAAGGGGGGTGTGCAAAAATTAATTCTTAATTTTGTATCCGCTATTTGACAAGAACAAACATGCAAAAAAAATTTTCAAAATCGGACCACAAATAAAAAAGTTTTTATTTTGGCCCCTAATTAAACAACGGGGAAAAAGGGGGCACAAAAATTCATTAGGTTCATTCTTTTATTGTAAGAAACATTCTTGACAAATTTCACAGCAACAGGCCAACTAGGACCAAAGTTATGGTGGAAACAAGTAAAATAATTGATTTTTTTCCCCTTTTGGGTCCCTAATTTCGAAACAAAAAAGGGGGACCCCCAAAATCAATCCCATTCATCCTTGTATGGTAAGGAACATCACTGTCAAATTTCATAGCAATGGGATAACTAGAACTAAAGTTATTGTGGAAACAAACAAAAAAGTAGTATTTTTGGCCCTTTTTTGGCCCCTTATTTCTAAACGAAAAATGGGAGGACCCCCAAAATCAATCCCATTCATTTCGTTATGGTAAGGAACATCATTTTTAAGTTTCATAGCAATCGGATAACTGGGACTAAAGTTATTGTGAAAACACTAAAAAGTTAACAGACAACGACGACGACGACAACGACGCAACGACGACGACGACAGCATCATACCATTATACGTCCGCAAATTTAAGGCAGTCGTAAAAAAAATCAAATGGTTGCTTCCTAAATCATTCGAGGTCACTTTCGATTATGAGGGAGTTTGTAATGCTGTTTGCAGTTTGGTTGTGTTCTTATGTCATCATCATGCTTCGTCGTCGCCTGTTAAAAAAATAAAAAAATCTCTATAACTACTGAAATTATTTTACTCAAGTGATTTTACAGAAAGTTTGTTTGAATATTATATATTTTTCGCAACAAATGATCATAGTCTCTGTGATACTATGTAAAACAAGTGCAAATAGATAAAAGCTGTTGCGTGCTAAAGCAAATTAAGCAGAGGTAAAAAACTACATTTGCACTGTAGCATGAAAACTTCTGCAGATTCAGTAAATGTGTTTCTTGCTGCAGCTTTAAAGCTCTGAAACCATTTTTATTGGACAGAAGTTGTACAATGATCCTGTATAAAGGACTTCTCGTGTTTTCGCCTTATACATGTAAAATGAAAGCAATTGCAAATAGGGAAAGGATTTTTCTAGCTCAAAAGTTCAACAAAAGTCTCCATTAGGTCGAAGTTTTCCGATGACCCTCCTTTAAAGGTTTTAAAGCTCATTCAAGATGCAGTTTTGGCTTATAGACGAGGTGAATTATTCTGGCTTCTGACACAGGCGTTTGGGTCCAGGATTTTCCTTTCTATTATAAATAACGTGTATATAAAAATTTCCATCTCGTCTATACTATAGAATATAGACGAGATGAAATTTTCTATATACACGTTATTTATAATAAAAAAAAAGAAAGTCCTGGACCCAAACGCCTGTGGCTTCTGGGAGCCTCGGTCCTGTTTTATGTGATTGTCTTCAAGGCTCATCGTCAACACAGCACATAAAATTTATGGGGATATAGGAAACATCATGCTTGGTCTGACAACAACAAATATACTAATGTGTAAAAATCAACATCAGAAACTAAAACTATACTTCATGATTCAAACTGTTTCATCTATCAGCGAATTTTTAATTCTGTATCAAAAGCAAACACTAATAGTATGTCTCCCCTACAGTTACATCAATTTTGAACTCCAATAAAGGTACTCCTTAATCTTGAACATCGCTTATCATGTCAATTACCAAACTACATAGCAAACCAAGTTGCACCAACTACAATGGAGGTGCTCATAAAACATTAACATATATAAGTAGCTCACGCCGCCGCTGCCAAGAAACACTTAATTCCAAGCGAGACAAAAATATGGCTTTTGTTAAAGGACAATATAAATGTCTTTGTAAAAGTATGGTGCCCTTCATACAGAAGCTAAGAGCAGCAACATCCTTTTGACCCTGATCTTTTTTCTGGACGACTGACTTGAACGATTCAAGTTAGTTTTTGCCTGCAAAAACAATGCCCCGCACACGTTTCCCGTCCCCAAAAAATCTCATTTCAACAAGTTCAAAGGTCTGTTACCCTAACAAAACTTTTAGGCATAACATTTCCTGGTAAATTGCAGAACTACATACGGTGTTCTAGCTATATTTCAGGTTTAATAGGAGTTGAGCGGAAACTCTTGATTAATGAAGATTTCTGAAAATTGAATCTCTACAAGGGTTACAACTCACACAAAAAAAATAAGGATCGGTATTTCCTAGTAATATGCATTACTGCATATGGTTTACTTGCTACATTCAAAGTTCAATAAAATTTGGTTGAGTAGTTTAATATGAGTTAAGTGGAAACCAATGACTGATGAGGATTCTCTGAAAATTCTCAGTTCAAAGGGCCATAACTTTCACAAACATAAGCAACCTATCAATTACATAGCTCACCTCGAGCAGAGAATTAACTTCAAACATTTTTAAAAATTATGAGTGGTTTTCCATGCAGGAAAAGGTCACCATCTGAAGCACGTCTTGCTTAGTATCCCTAGGTATGATACTTCTTTTGTTGATGTGGCACTTGTTAGTAAGCAGAAATGGACTTTTAACCACTCGTCTGTAATTGTTCATTCATGCAAATAAGAAAATAAGAGGGTAACAGCCAGGACCCAAAGCATGCACCATCCAATTGCCATACCAATAGGATTGATGTGACACTTGTCTGTACAGGAATGAACTTGAACCATTCTACTGTAAGTGGTGGATTTTGGCATGCATATGCCCCAGTAGTAGCTTACCACAAGTGAAATCCCCATCTTTTGACCTTGACTTTCTGGTTGAATGACTTTGATAATTTTCAATGCATATAATAGCAATACTAAAGTTTTATGAGTACCTACATAAGTCCTAGGTTGATGAAACTTGGTATGCATAAGCCCCAGTTGCAGCTTAGCACAACTGCATTCTCGTCTTGGACCTTGAATTTCCAGTAGAGTGACTTTGAAAATTTTTAATACATATAATTGCAATGTTAAGTTTAACAAGCACCTCCATATCTCAAGAACTTCAAGTCCTAAGTTGATCAAACTTGGTATGCATATGCCCCAGTAGTAGCTTGGCAGAGTAGCATCTCCAGTATTGACCTTGATTTTCGAGTTAAGTGACTCAGACAATTTTCAATACATATAATAGCAATGTCACCTACAAGTCATAGATTGATGAAACTTGGTATGCATATGCCCAATAGCAGCTTTGATTGTGTATGAGAAATAACAGGGTATTCCGAAGGTGAGACATACTTTAGTGTTAGACTGTTGTCTAGTTTCCACTCAAAAAGTTATTCCATTGAGTTGAATAACTTTGTGATGGGCACACAGTTCCGTACAAAAATAACTTGTCTTCCAACCAAAGTAGGAGGAGCGTGCCATATAAATTACAACAGCAATAAACCCCCTTCATGGTCAGGAACTTAAGTCTTAGGGGAATGAAGTTGGTGCTAAACAATTCCAGTTGCACATTTATCTTTTGACCTTGACCTTGGAATTTTCATTAAATGAATTCTCCACAAATATTTCTGATTTAACAGCATAAAGCCTATACTTTTAAATTTTTGCAACTTTTTTGCTTGAGTTCCTTTGGAGAATCACAGTGAACTAGCAATTAGACCATATATATATATATATTTTAGTAATCAAATGCAATATCCAAACCTAAATAGGCTAACACAAACGAAAAATCACATCATTATTTTTTTATTTCCTGAATGAGAGACATTTCATGATCATTTCAAGATAAAACAAATGTGTGTGGTCTTTAAACATAATGCATCAAAATTGCAATCAAGTGTGCTCCTATGGTATATTCATATAAATGGACTTCTGGATTGAACATTCTATATCTACTGTACAAATTAAGATCACAGAAAAGGTATACGAAACATGTCTTGTTTATAACAATATTCTACAAAAGATATGAGAATCCAACAGTTCAGAAGAGTTACAGGGGCATAATTATGTCCCTCCTGAAAGAAAGAACATTTTCTTTTTTGCATAAAATTAACAGCTAAGGTTCATGACAATTTTGTGGTAAATTCTGATAATTGCTCCCCGTCCCTTACCATGAGAACCTGATTCTGTCCCAAAAATCAAATTAGAGTTGAAAGAAATTTAAGTCCAAGTTTGACCAGCCCAGTTTTATAATTAGTTAGTCAAACAGTCACAAATTAGCCAAACTTCTGAATTATGTGAACATGACCAGTTGTGAATTTATGAACTTTCTATTTTTGATACAAAGTTAATGCCAATAATAGTAGACCCCTGATTTTAACTGTAAAGGGTAAAAGTAAAAATACTTTAAATTTTTATGTTAATAGTTTTGAAAATACATAAACACCTTATCTTTTAACAACTTTAAAATGGAATTTGAGGAAAGCAAATTTTTCTAGTGATACCCCCCCCCCCAAAAAAAAAATTAAGTGATGGAACTACTGACACAGGTAGTGGGAGTTTAATAAGCTAATATGAGATGGGGTTGTCACTATAAATACATGTAGAAAGATTGCTAACATTTTGTTATAAACATATTCTGATATAATTCAATCAAATGCCCTATGAATTCAATATGTATACAATATAATTATGTATTAGCACTAACACAATGGCACAACATACAAGATGAAGATATTTCACACACAAAAAAAACACACAGCCTACTGCACAGTTTGTGTAAAACATAAAATATTTTGGAAAGTCAATAGAAAATTTATAGGAGGAAGTTTAAATTTGGAAACAGAACAAAAACTGTACAGAAAATATTCAAGAACAATAAATAATAGTCCTAAATCTCCGTTCTGGCCCCTGTTACTGAATTATATTTTTGTCTAATATGTATAAATTGCTAAATAAATATTAGATAAATATTATTTAATCCGGAAAAGTTAAGTACTTTTTTAGATTTTGTTTTCCATATACATAATGTTCCAAATATTAGGGATAAAAGGTGTATAAATCTATTCACTAGTACTAGTAAATAATAAATAAAATCAACTTGTCAGACAATTAAAAAATTAAGTATTTTACAAAACATCAAAACATATTTTCCAATTTCAAAACAACAAAACAAAATACTTTGATTTATATAAAATTGATTGTGTCTGCACTCTGTTGCATACAATTTTTTATGGTTTTGTTAGACAAACCAAAATGGCCGAAATAAGATTTCATTGATTTGAATGAAAGGAATTCAAAAATCCATGAACTACTGTTCTTTTCTAATAAACAAATATTAATTTCTAAAAATATGTTAAAGTTTTAGTCTGCTCGTGTGCCTCTGGTCAAACTATGCTTGATGTAAATGAAAATGAAAAGAGTATATAAATACGTACATTTAGAAATGATTTATATATTAAAGCTATAGCATCTATAATAATTATATACAATTACATATAAACCTAAACCGGGACATAAAAAACAATAACAATTTATAAATAGAACATAATATATTCCGAATACCTATGTTAACAAATACAATACTTTGTAAACACTCAAGAGACATCCTTGATTAAAGTAACTGGCTTGGCATATTTCTTTGTGTGGGTTAAATAGAAAATAATGAGATGTGGAATAAGTGTACGCAACACAGCTCGCATAACAAGTGGTAATTTAGAAAAACCACAATGGACAATGGCCAGCAGCCTTCAACGAGGCTAGTAGAACCTGTTTACTGTTCTGCAACTGGCCCATGGGCTTAATAAAAAGAAATATTATTCAAATCCAGTCCCAAAATAGTCACAGATAGACCCCTTCTTACACAAGGAACAGAAAACATCAAAAAGACAAGAACAAACAAAAGCTTTGTCAAAGATTCCTGGTTTAGGACACATATATATATAATGTGGTGTGGTTTTCCAAGCCATAAAATTAAATACGAAAGAATATGGAATATGTGGAAGAAAGACACAATCCACATATTGAAATGATTTTGATAACTGTAAAGACAGTCAGAGGAAACCTGTAAGCTTGTCTTGGGCATGTAACTGACAAACCAAATAATATTCAAGTATGCAAATATTGTTTTTGTAAATTAAAAACAAGAGTTAACACTAAAGTATGTCTCGCCTGCCGGCACCATCAGAAACAATTATTCTTTCTTACTTCCACTATATTTTGAATTTTCATGGATTTTCAGTTTCTGAGATCAAAAGATGTTTATAGAACCTTAACATTGCAAATATATGCAATAAAAATAATCAAAGTCACTCAACCGGAAAATCAAGGTCAAGGTCAAAAGATGAGAAGCTACTACTGGGACATATGCATACCAAGTTTCATCAACCTAGGACTTATAGTTCTTGAGATATGGAGGTGCTGGCAAAACTTTTTCATTGCTATTATACATGTATGTATTGAAAATTGTCAAAGTCACTCAACTGAAAAATCAAGGTCAAGGTCAAAAGATGGGGATGCAACTGTGCTGAGCTACTACTGGGGCATACCCATACCAAGTTTCATCAACCTATGACCCATAGTTTTTGAGATATGGAGTTGCTTGAAAACTTTTCCATTGCTATTATATGTATTGAAAATTGTCAAAGTCACTCAACAAAAAAATCAAGGTCAAGGTCAAAAGATGGGGATGCAACTGTGCTAAGCTACTATTGGGGCATATGCATACCAAGTTTCATCAACCTAGGACTTATAGTTCTTGAGATATGGAGGTGCTCGCAAAACTTTTCCATTGCTATTATATGCATTGAAAATTGTCAAAGTCACTCAACCGGAAAATCAAGGTCAAGGTCAAAAGATGGGGATGCAACTGTGCTAAGCTACTACTGGGGCATATGCATACCAACTTTCATCAACCCAGGACCTATAGTTCTTGAGATATGGAGGTGCTCATAAAACTTTTCCAAAAAGTTAACGCCGTCGCCGCCGCCGCCGGTAAAGTAACACCTATGTCCCGCTCTGCTTCGCAGGCGAGACAAAAAACCACAGGACTTGGAATTGAGTAGAATCCACAAAATTATGGAGATTTACTGTATGAAAGGGGTTAATCAAATTTTATATCTAAAATTTCAAAATTCAAAGGAAACCTTGACTTTAATTTTGTATGTATGACAAAAAATAGTTAAACATCCTGAAATAATCAAGCCAGCTACATTAATGTTGCAAGCATTTGACACATGAGATCCAGACTAGGTCTTTTGTAAAATTAATATAAAAAGACTTAGAAACAAAATTAGATAGATTATTCAATACAAGAAAATGTACAATCCAAACTGTTCATAGGAAAAGAATAAAAAAAATATCTCGATTAGTAAAAAGATGTCAGTAATTATTGAACATATCAAAAACTTTAGCTTAATTTGCTTTTTACAGTTTTACATAATGAAAAGATTTTTTGATTTGATTAATTATGTATTGTATAAATCTGTTAGCACCAATATTAGGCTGTTAAAAATGGTACATGCACACATCAAAAGTTGTACATACAAAAGTATGAATAATCTTTGCAAATTATCAAATATGTTATATGCTAAAATCTAGAAAAAGCATAAATGTTTGACATATATAAGGAGAAAAAAACCATACACTTTGTTTCTTTATGTAGTTGAGGACTTCATTTGGTATCATAAAACATATTATTTTGTGGCTTCTTAATTTAATGATTTAATAAAAATGGGCACACTGTCTTAACAATTTTATAAATATTTAAGTTTTAAACAATCCATACCCAAGAGCTCTAAATTGAGTTACAGGTAAAAATAGCCATAAAACCTAAAAACAATTCACACCTTTTATGGTCGTATGTTGTTTAGAAAGGCACCATTAAAATCACAAATACATGTACACAATATAGATTTTCATTCCAAATTTAAAACATTAACATAATGCAATTTAATTTTGAATGTTTACGATGTTAAGTAAACTTTGGATACAAACAACAAATACATGTACAAAAACAAAATGCTAATTGAATAGAACTACAGGTTTTCAGAAAAGTCTTCATTGAATATATGAAAAAGTTTCTTATTTGATCACTGAGAAGCTGGATTTCATTGAATAAATATGGCTGACTAAAATGTTTCACTAATCTGGTAGTTATCTCCCTTCCGATGATCTATCAGAGTTGTCTCCCTTATGTGTTTAAATAATGATAACCAAAATTTAAGTCATGACAAATCTGTCCCAAGCTATTACAGCTAATGTCTGTCACAGAATAAAACCAAACAGAAAACAAAACTTAAAAATCTTAACATAGATTAAGTTAATAATTTTGTGACCAACTTGTAAATTGTAGGTATTAGGTAGGTTCTTTAAAATTCAGTTCTAGAAAAGGAACTATTCATGTGTATCTTGGCATCCTAAACATAGCAACAAACTATGGAAACTAGCAGCAATAAAGAAGATATTTTTTTTTGCCTGCACAAAACCTGAATATATGGTTCATAGAGTATATATATATCTATTGGACATTTTCAACATTAAAATATTTAAGTCTTCTACTCCTTACATAAGAGAAATACAAAACTATATCAGTTAGTTAACAAAGTGAATTAAATGACATGATACCTACAACTACAAAATGAATGAGTGATAATTAATGTATTCATAAACTACAAAGTGAGCAAAAACAGCATTTTTCATGTTCTAAGGCGACAAAGCATGTACTCAATACCCTGTATCTGTATACAAAATAAATCATAATGCTTTACAACAAAAAACATTTATGCTAATGGATTTTCTCAAATCTATCTTTCATTCTAATCTATAACAAAACATGATGAAGCGTTAATGTGCCCAACTTTTTAAGAGAGGGATACATGTATAACAAGTTTAAAATATTTGCTTCATTCCACAACAAAATGCATCTCAACTTCAACTGTATTCTATAACTCCTGAGTTGAATCTCTTGCCAGCACAGCTTACAAGTGAGCCTCTAGTTAATAATTTGTTAAAGCAGAGTTTGCTCCCTTTGTCATCTAAGATCTGGTTTAGTGTTAAGTACTGCTTTTGTAGCTTGCTCGGGGAGTTTGGAGGGATCAGATAATATACTGGTGGACGTACTTAATGAGGTCAAGGCATTGGTGACAGCTAAAACAAAAGAAAAACATAGTAATTATGAAAGAACCTTAGTGAGCACGCTCAAATACCCCACGTGTCCACATTATGGACAGAGTTAGGAAGAAAAAAGTCAGAGTTGTTGTCTTTCCAAGTCGGCTCTTTAAACAGGAAGCAAAAGAGTGACAGACCTAAAAACGTATCCCACCATATGGGACTCCTCAAGCTACGTACAAAATATCAAAAGACTGTGATTTATTGTTGTTGAGAAATCTGTGAAAAAAATTTTCAACCCTGAAAATTTAGTGAAAAAAATCTAAGTCGACTCATTTCACAGGAAGTAGTTGATCGACAGATCCCACAATATGGGACCTCTACCTGAAGCTACATATCAAATACCAAAATACTTCGTTGCGTGGGGTATAATAACAGAAGTTCAAATTGATTAACAATTTTTTTTTAATTCCATAAGAATAAGCCCAGCCACATCCATATTTTTTTGTTTGTTGTTATGTGAATGTTTTTGTATACATTGGTACTTATACAAGTTCCATCACATAGATGCTTAGGAAATATCTATTTTTCTGAGTGAAAGAAAACTTGGTAAATTTATTCACAGTGTAAAATAACCAAAAATATTCCACTCTTGTGTCACTTCCCACCAACCACCTATTGTGACATCGTAAATTGTGTTGTGGTGTCGGCATGACTGCTGACGTCTAAATTCCTACAACGCCTTTCTTAAATTTGTTTTAAAGTTATGAAATATTGGTGTTCTACCTGTGTAATAAATACGATAATTTATTAGGTCTCATGAATAACCAAAATATGATCACTCGTGCGGGAACGCAACTTAGATTTAACTTGTGCACTGATCTTGTCAGATGCGTAACTGCACTCCTGCTCTTATTTAGGCTTATCTTATTTGGAATAATAAATATCAATTATTGTTTGCTAAACCAGGTTCAAGATAGACTTATAAGCAGTTCTTTAAGACACCTAACAGATATCAACTTGACTAATGAGCGTTCGTTCGTTCGTTCTTGGGTGTTTAACGCCCGACTATCCAGGTTGGATATTGCAGGCTGTTACATGCGTTTGGTTGTTATAGTTGTTGCGTCTTCCTGACGGGTTTAGCTCTATACCGAGGTTGGTATTGTTCATATCCAGGCGTCGCCGGTCGTGGGCCAGGGTGGAAATCCTCGTCACAGGTAGACAGGTTGTTGTCTGTGTCAAACCCCAACGTGTCCAGATCCACTCCTTCTGCGCATAACTCTAAGCCATCTGGGTAGCTAACCCTGTACATTTGTCCCCCTCTTTTGGATGGTTTATGTTCCACTCTGTTGTAGCCTGGTGGGGCTTTTAGTACCAGTGGTGTGTATTTGGTTGGCATCTTTAGAGTGCTCCAATAACTGCCTGTGCGTTTGTCTTGAGTGGCGCTGTCAACTCGTTGAGGCGTAATGGTGTTGCTTGGTGTGTCAGTGGTGCTGATCTTATTGGTCTGCGTGCTGCCATCTTTTGTAACTGTGCCAGCTTTCTTAACCGCCATTTCCCTCCGCTGGTCGAGACGTTGTTGATCTCTTCTCCTAGCGGCAGGAGACTTTTTCAGGGCCTGGCTGGATTTTCCTTTCCCCTTGGGCGGTACATCAGCCGGCGTCCAGGTCATCTTTGCCTCAACCTTCCCGTTAGAAACGGAGAAGTCCCACTTAAGTACCATTCCATCCTTAACGCGGTTTTAAGTAGTGCGTTGAGTTCAGCTGGAATTTCCATATCTGAAGTGTACTAGTCGAAGATCGAACCTAGAATGACTAATGAGCAGCCCTCTTAATGACTTAAAAGGTCTGAGATCAACCAATGGGAAGTCCTTTTAGATACTTACCAGGTCTGAGATTGACCAATGGGAAGTTCTTTTAGATACTTACCAGGTATGAGATTGACCAATGGGAAGTCCTTTTAGATACTTACCAGGTCTGAGATTGACCAATGAGCAGTGTTGATCCATCCAACTTAGGGTTGTCCTGCACAACTCTTCCATACTACTGGTGGATACCATACAGTTGAATGTATCAAACAGATGAGCTATAATTTTAGAATACTGAAACTATGTTAAGGATTGTTTAAAAGTAAAATATGATTGAAACCATTAAAGTCTAAAGCAGTTTTTAGGTTTTGATATAACTTATCTCGGTAAAATAAAGAAATTAATCAAATCATTTCATTTTTTGTCCATTGGATTCTAAACGATTTGAATAATTCATAAAGCTATTTGAAGCAGTGTGATAAACAATTGCTAGGTACAAGAAACAATAAAACATGAATACTGTGGATTCATTTATTTTCATGGGTACCAATTTTAGTGGTTTGATAGAAATTGACAAGTTCGTGGATTCTTAAATTTATGGTTCAGAAGTCTGCAGTATACAGATCAATGTTAGATTTCCTTTTCGTGGGCTATCAAATTTTGTGGGTCAAGGCCATCCAAGAAAACAACGAAAATTGATACCCCATGAATACTAATGAAACCATAAAAGACAAGACAAGATGACCCACTTTTGAAAAATTAACATGAAGGTAAACCTCATTTGGGATGGAATTACAGACAATCAAATGGACAAATGGATCCCCTACTATATGTTTCTTTACTTTGATAGGTGGGACATAAAGCAATTTTTGATTTGCAATAGTAACATGTAATAATTGCCTACAAATTTAATTTATTTGACAAATCATAAATCAGGGTATTCAAACAATGACTCAAGTTGAAGAAGATTCTTTCAAACTCCAACTCTTACTCCACAAAGAAATACATCTATAGTGCATTTTAAATAATTAATATGAGGATACAATCCAGAATTTCCAGTTAGATAAAGTCCTGCTTTTGACATATTCATCAAACATCTTTTTCAGCTGATCAGCCCTTTGTCTGGTTACTGGTGCCCCAGTAGCTGGAAGCTGAGAGTGGTATTGCCTGAAATATACAGTTGAAAAAAATAAACATGAGGCTCCTAGGTATGTCCTACATTAAGTGCACTAAGTCAGGACAGCTCAGCTTTTTAATTTCTCAGGTATGACTTTGCTGAGTTTGTCATTTAATCTTGGACATTTGAGACTGATTATAACTGGGATAATTTTATCGTCTTTAACTTCATTATATTTGTTATAAGAAAACAAGAGGCTCAAAGTACTTCCTTAAAAAAAAATGAAGGTATCACATGAAAACTAAAAGGCCCAAAGTGACAGGTACTTCTTTAGCAGGCAACTGAAAATGGTATTGCCTGAAATGTAAAAAATATAAAATGTAAACGAGAGGCTCCTATGCTCTTTATCTTGTCATAGGTGTCACAGCAGCTTTGAGTGGTATTACCTGAAATATAAAGTTATCAAATGTGAACAAGGAGCTCTCACATGGTGAAATGTTTTTAAAGTTATAATAATGTCCTTTCACAATAACTTAACTTACCCTATAGCATTGTTGAGAGAATCTATTTCATTTTTAAGAATTTCAGCCTCACTTTGCATCTGTGCTCTCTCCTGTTTTAACTTTTTACAATATTCTGCAGCTAAAATAAAAGAAAAAAGTTTTTAGCATTTTAAAAACATTTTTTTGTAGACAAAAAAAACAAAAAAACAAACAAGAATATGTCCAAAACACATAATGCCCCATATCACAACTTTCGGGACGGACAAACAAACTGACCAGAACACTACATGCCCCCTTACTTTTGTTGATGGGGCATAAAAACCAAACATACATGTAGATGCCAAATAGTCATAAAAGCTCATCTGTAATATGGATATGCACTAAATTTTATTTCTTCTTTTTTAATTTATCAAAATATAAATATTGATAGATTTAAGGCCATATAAAAATTTGACATTTCATTTCAGAATAGTGTTTGATAGTTTATTTTGCTGATAGGTTTCCTGTTTATTTACAGTTTGGTTGTCAGGTTTCCCTGTGTCTTGTTTGTTAAAAACAATCCCAATGCAATCTAATAAATCTAAATGTACTAACTTTTCTGTAACATCGCTGCTTTACTGATTTTAGCATTACTGTTCTGCATGATTGCTGGTATTAACACATGAAGTGTATCAAACCCATTCTACAATTAAAAAAATACCTATATACCCCAAGAATTCACATAGTTCATAAAATAACTTGAACTTAATGTATATCATAGGCTACCAAGCAATAAACATCGCCATAACATTATACGATTGCAAAATTTTGCGGCCGTATAAAAACTCTATCAATGTCAATGGTTCTTTGAAGAGTTCTAGAAGAATAAGCAAAATTGGGCCCAGCCAATGACACATTGAGACACTGAAATTGGTGAAACCATTCTATATTTTGTTTCTTAATATATATTCAAAAAAATCAAATTCAAATTCTAAATTGCATCTGTATTTTATTCAAATTGTAAATGGAACCAGTAACTAGAGCTGGCTCAAGGTGCCTGCCTGGCATTTCCATTACTACATATTTGACCTTGTGTGCAGTGACTCCAAAGTCAAAAGATGTATGCCATAGGCTAGTGCATTCAAAGGTTACAATTTTTGCTTATAATTTCTTAGGTTTCACAGTTTTGGGACTTGGACCTTTGACCCCAAAATTTACGGCATCTTCCTCACAGGACAATAACTCTTATTTAATAATATGATATGACTGTGAATACCATATGTGCATATGCCAAAATAACATTCATATGAACAGCATTATGCACTACTCTTTACCTTAATGTTAAATCGTCTCTTCTGTTCTGAAGATCTATGCAAAGAGTCCTTGTCCTTACCAAAACCTGTTGGTGAGCCCTAAAATATACACAGATAAGATGTATTTAACACAAATATTTCTCTATAACACTGATGGCCTGATCTGCAAATGTACACTGCATGTTAGATTTGCATATTTTTTGCGGCAATGTATTGCCTTTGTAATGGTTAACAGGTGTACAAAATTTTATGACGATCCTGCTTATTGTTTCTCAGAGAAACTTCTTCACTCATTCATTTATCATTGAAATACCACTGAAATGTATAAGATATTCCTAACTGATTACTTTGAAAGTGCAACGAGGCAAATCAAAATCCTTTTTTAAAACATTATCTGAAGTTTTTGACAAAGATCTTTTAAATTTCCATCTTTTGTGGGAAATTAAGTTGATTTTTTTATGAAGAAAATCTACAATTATTTACCAGTGAGGTATCCAGTGAAGAGTCTAATAACTGCATAGGACTACCCATACTAGAGACTGGACTAAGTGGGGTCTCAATACTCACTGAAAATATAGAGAAAATAGAGCAAGAATAATAACTCAAGACTCACTGGAAATATAGAGAAAATAGAGCAACAATGAGATTATGCCCAAAACACAATACCTTGTAATGCAAAATATGTTTCTTTCTATAATCACTGGACCATTAATTATTTTTTGGGGGAAAGTGGGGGGGGGGGGGATAATTTAAAAAAAAATCTTTTCATGTCAGTTGAAGGTGTGTATAGATTCATGATGACATACTTCCTTTGTGGAAAAGTACCTTTAGTCAGTATGGAACCAACGGATGGAATGAAAAATAGGGCATGTAATGGGACATTAAATGATACCCCGCCACGTTATAATATCAAAAGTTCATAAAATTTGATTTAAAAGTGGCCTATCTCGAAAATTGTTTTTCGGATCATGCTGAACTTGACCTGTATTTTATTGTACTAAACAGCAGTGCAAAATATCATTCAAATCCTTTGACGCGTTTTCAAGTTATTGGTCAGAAACTCAAAATTTCATGAAATTTGATTTTTCAAAGTGGCCTATCTCGAAAACCATTTTTTGGATCATGCTGGAAACCGAACTTGGCCTGTATTTTATTGTACTAAACAGCTGTGCAAAATATCATTCAAATCCTTTTACGGGTTTTCAAGTTATTGGTCGGAAACCTTCGGGGGACGGACGGACAGACACCAAAAAAAATGAGGGTATTACATAATACCCTGCCACTTCGTGTGGCGGGATATAAAAACAAATCTGAACATTATAATTCATGCCTTTTTTATATTGTAGGAAAGGGCATAAAACTAAGACTGGATTCTTTTCAACTAATATGTCTTCAATAATATATTCAAGCTAGGACTTACGATGAAAAGTAGGCTTTACATAGAAATTCAAAAGTTTATTTCCTTAAACATGTTAAAATATATCATTCTAAATATGTAAACAACATGATTCAATCATAAGATAAGACTTACCATGGAAAGTTGGCTTTCCAAAGGATGTCAGAAGACTAGAACTGACTTCAGGATCTTCAGACTTAGCTAGCAGAGAATCTGTCTTAGCATGCTGTAAAAAATGCAAGATAAGTAAGCTGATTCATTTTCACAAGTCTTCTCTAAAGCATGCAAGTTTTTAGACAACATTTTCAAACTATTGAACAGAGTTTAAAATTGTAGTGACTAATCTTTAAGAGGAATTTGATGTAAATTGTTATTAATTGTCACCAAAATCAAAATTTCCTGTAATGTCTTTGATAACTAAGTATCTCATAATTTCTTTAAAACTCTTGTACCAAGTTAGAACTTTTGCAGTTTTTGTTCACTAGTTTATTTCATTTAACTCCAGTCTTTTTCAGTTTTTTATTTGACATTCTAAGCTTGATTATTATTTTTCAATTATTCTAGTATTACTTAGGTTTTTTATTTGACATTCTAAGCTTGATTATTATTTTTCAATTATTCTAGTATTACTTAGGTTTTTTATTTGACATTCTAAGCTTGATTATTATTTTTTCAGTTATTCTATTATTACTTACAAGTATTAAAATTTTCTCAGCAGTAGACATTGCAGGACAAGAAATGGTTAGTTTGAAGGGTTTAGGGCGAAGGTAATATTGTGATATCTTGCTTAAAGGTATCAAAGTTTTCTCAGCAGTCAACAAGTGAAATTGTACCAGCTTGATGTGTTCAAACCACATAGAGGGTCAGGCATAAGGGTATCTTACCAACAGGTAGTAGTTGATAGGTTTAAGGCAGGTTGGGGGTGGGGGGAGAAAGATTATATTACTTACAGGTATAAATGTTTTCTCAGCAGTAGACATTGCTGGAGAGGAAATGGCCGGCTTGATCGGTTTGGATGGAGTCGTCACTTTAGTCCCATTCTTCATATTAATTACAGCCCCTGGATATGTTCCTGAAAATGAAAGTCAACATTTTTGTGATTAAAGCACAAGAAAATGGGTCAAAGACAGAAATGGCCGGATTTCGTTTCAAAGAAAGTATAAAGTATATGAGCCACAGACCTGAAATCGAATCCCACTTTATGGGAGCCCATACTGATGCTGCATACCAAATATCAAGAGGCTGTGATTAGTAGTTGCTGAGAAAACTGTTATGAAAACTTTCTATAAGTGGACATTTATGTCAAAAATTAACCAAGTCAGTAAACAGGAAGTAGGTGAGCGACAGACCTGAAATCAAATCCCACCTTATGGGAGCCCATACTGATGCTGCATACCAAATATCAAGAGGCTGTGATTTGTAGTTGCTGAGAAAACTGTTACAAAAATTTTCTATAATTGGACATTTATGTCAAAAATTAACTAAGTCGGTAAACAGGAAGCAGGTGAGCGACAGACCTGAAATCAAATCCCACCTTATGGGAGCCCATACTGATGCTGCATACCAAATATCAAGAGGCTGTGATTTGTAGTTGCTGAGAAAACTGTTACGAAAATTTTCTATAATTGGACATTTATGTCAAAAATTAACTAAGTCGGTAAACAGGAAGTAGGTGAGCGACAGACCTGAAATCGAATCCCACCTTATAGGAGCTAATGCTGATGCTGCATACCAAATATCAAGAGGCTGTGATTAGTAGTTGCTGAGAAAACTGTTACGAAAGTATTTTCCCCGCCCGCCGTCCGCCCGCCGCCCGCCCGACATTCACCATTTTATAACCCGGATTTTCACTAGTGAAATCCGGCCAAAAAGAACAGCCTAAACAATCAGCTCAGGTAAGAAATTCATTCAGAAAAAACACCAGGCCTATCTTATTTCAAGTTTCACCTGCTATGCAAAACAATTAGCCAAATTTGCTAGAAGCTACAACACAATTTCTTCTAAATCTTTCTCATTGTAGAGTATAATTGATTCGTGGATAGACCATGTGTTCTTCTTTGAGTGAAAGAGGTTTTTTTTAATTCTCAATTTTTCAAAAATAAAAAGATTTGTATTTTGATAATAATAACAATATTTTTCAAAACAACAAATTGTCAATAATTATAGTACTGCATGGGGGACATTAATAAAGGCACAATTTTGCCCCTTACAACAGAACAAGTTACCTGTTTTGAGAAGTTCCTCTAATGCTGAGTAGGAACTCTTCTGAGGGGCTGGAGCAATTGTTCTGGTCTTCCCTCTAGATCCTGCTGGCTTTCCCTTAAGTAAAATACAAGGAAATATTAATGTATGACGTTCAAATGCAGTCACAGAAACACCCTATACATGACATAAAATATAACAACTGTAGAGGGTTATTAATTTCAAGGTGTTTCCTTTCTATAAAATCTATAAAATCAATGCTATAAGAAGCACAAGAAAAGATTACAAAATCTGAAGATTTTTCTAAAACTATTTGACAGACTAACGTGACATTTAAATATGTCAATCCTCAAATTTTACTAAAATTAGAGCGTAAAATATCAGAAATATGTTTAAATCTTTTACCAAAAATTGCAGACAGACCAACACAAATAATTGATAAGAGCTATAATGCAATAAACTTAATATATTTATACCACTATGTCATAAAATGTAACGAGATACCCAGCACTAATCATGCTTTATCAGTAGATAAGGCTAAATTCCTGAAAGACCCCCCCCCCCTCATTAATTATCATAAACTTTCATTTAGCACCCTCTACAGTCCTGTGGTATAAATCAGTTATTCCCCATCGGGCATCTGCCCTCACCTAACACTAACACACCTGTGGTACCACAAATCCATCCTTTTTAGTTGGACCCTTATTCTTAGCACTACTCTTGCTCGACTGAGGTTGTACAGTTGTCTTGGTAACAGCGCTGGTTTTAGATCCGGAGGCATTTCCTGCCAAAGCGGCCTGAAGTGAGGACAAGGTTGTATCTTGAGCCTGCGTCCCAAGCGACGCAACAGACATAGGAGTGTCGTTAGTGACCATTGCACTTTGTTGATTTTGTGATGTCAGGAGTTGCTGCCCTTGGTTGGGTTGCTGTAGTAACTGATTGATGACCGTGTTGGATACTTGAATTTGTGACGGCTGCTGTGAATCCCCATAAAGAAGTAGATTGACCAGATTGAGACCAGCATTGTTGCTGTTCTGATTGCTGACAATGACTTGATTTTGTAGAGCGTCAGTTTTCATGTCAATGTCCGGCTGAGAAACCAACTGAAACTATAACATAAAAGAAGCCAATGAATGAACAGTAAATCTTAAGAACTTCAAAACTGAAGTATTGTGATTGAACTTAAGTTTGATAAAAATTTTGAGGTTTGTTTTAAAAAAAAGTCATGTTTGTGGATTGTTAAACCTGTGAATGCTAAATCAACCTCACTAACAATAATTAAATATTTTGTTGAAACATTCAATAACATTGTTCCATATAACTTTTTCTAACTAGGGTCACCCTTGGATTTAAGTCTGAATACAAGCTTAATCACAAAGCTTGCTGTTTTGGAAGATTTATTTGGGGAATAACATAGTCTGGAATAACATTGATCACAAGAAAAGGAAGAAAGAAACTGAAGATATACTTTAGTCAAAACATTTTTAAGAAATTATTCACTTTCGGAACAATTTAATAGACAATATATTCTCTGAAGTATTTTTTAAACAAGAAATTACATCAATTAATGATTCGATGATATAATTACTTACTTTGGTACTATCTTGAGTAGCATTTCCAGTAAACTGAACAACATTCTGACTCTGGGAAAACTGGATCAATTCTATAAAGTAATACACAAGAATTATCTAAAGTATAGAAAACACAATAACAAGAGGACATCTCTGTTTAATATAAAGGGTCTTATCATCAATAATTTTCTGAGGCAGCTTCATTGTCCCTTTTTATTTCTTTTTCATAAAATAAAAACAAAAAAATTACCTGCCTCATTATTTTTTTAGTTTAAACAATATAGCAAGCTACTTCATCTATCTTTTGGTCAAACAAAACATTTAAATAAAAGCTTCCCTCTCTACTCTGTTTTTGAAAGAAAATGGCCTTATGGCTAAAAATTAACTTTGTATTTATTAAGTAGGTTTTCAATACCTTGGAGATCAAATGTATCCATAGGGAATTCTTCAAGGTTAGGCTGTAAGGATAAGAGGCTGGGCTGTGTAAGATCAGCTATACCAAAGCCAGCTGTAAGAAAAGAAATTGTTCATTTAAGGTACTTTCAAGAAAAGAATTATGTCTTGAATCCTGTGGTTAAATATGTAAACAAACCTATTCTAACATACTTTTTTTCAGTTTCTACACCTAAGGTGTACCTAAACACTTTATTTTTTTCTAAATCTATGACAGATACACCTAAATATAAAATGCTCACATTTTAATTGCTTTTATCTGCATTGAATATGAAAAAATAAATATCATAATTACATTTATTTATTAATTGAGAAACTAGGGTTTTTATTTCAAAGTAAATGACCAACCCCCAAAAATTATTTTTACATGCTAATGCAAATAAATCGACTAACGGAACTCTCTTGCTGTAGGAAAGGCGAATGGTTGTCTGATGTCAGAGAAGAGATCCTGTGTGAAATCAATGTCCATGTTCTCAAGTAAGAGGTCTGTGGCAGAAGACTGTTGTAAATGGTACGGGATCTGGTGAATGTCACGTAATCTGTCCAAAAGCTCATCATGGTCCTGAAAACAAAAAAAAATATGTCCAAAAGACATTTATAATGCCCAATCTCGCAACATTAGGGACGGAGGGATGAACAGAGGTGAACACTAGATGGCCTCCTACTTTTGTAGACGGGGCCAAAAAAGTTTCAGAAAGTATAGGCAAACAACACAGTAAATTTCATCATTTGGAGCTACATGTATCTTCGAAAAGTTTTGGAGTTAAAATTTATACCTAGAAGTTGCTCTTCATTTCTATCACTGTACATACAAATTTGATTTTTAATAGCAAAAGTGTAGAAATAGTTGAAGATAATGACTAATTATGCTATAAATTGCTTGTAGTGAACAGAATACAACAAAAACATTAAGGTATTTAAAATTATTCTCTAAGAACTGCTATTTTTTATAAAGTGGACAACATGTAATGTTGCAATAAAGATTGTTATCATTTTGAAGATCATAAACTCTTCTCCTTATTTCTTTTTGTTCTCATATAAATCTATGAGAAATACTAAAAAAAAATTATTGTATAAACCCAATGGCTTTCGGTATACTTATTTCTTTATGTATAACTTTACTTCTTTTTTTTCATAAGTATACTGTTTTTATCAATTCTCTAATTGTCTATTGTACTTTATAATGTTTGATGTCCAAATTTGGGCTTTCTTTATCCATGAACTCTGTTCATTGAAATGAAACAAGGAATCTGCAAGCCACTACTTGCTCAATTAACCCCTGCTCCCCAAAAGTCAGTAAACAGGAAGAAGATATCGTACAGATTCAAAATTGGTACTTGTGATATAGGACATTATGCCGAGGATAATTTACCGAGGGGATGGAATTAGGTACAGAAGCTGGGGTATACCGTATAGCGGGTCATTTTCGCGGCCTGCAAATTTTGCGATTTCATACCAAATGACCTAGTTTTTATTTACCCGGACATTTATTTTGCAATTTCATTATATTCTCAATACAAATTAATATTGATTCTATAATACGCGGGTTCAATATTTTGCGATAGAATAATGTTCGCAAATATAGCGAAAATTAGAACCTCGCGAAAATTTCCCGCTATACGGTATGATAAAGGTAACGAACCTGTGCCGATGGTTGATCCAACCTATTGCGTGCATGCCTCTTGAAGAATTTTCTCCATCTCTTGTATTCATTGGTAACTGTGTCTAGCCTTCTCTTCCAGTATTTACCTTCTAGTACAATGGCCTGTTAACAAAATGGACAATTTTGAAACTATTTGTTCATCAGACATACCAAAATCTGTCCATCTATCTAACATAAACAAATTAAAACTGTGTGACTTACATTCGTCTTATCACAGCAGCTTGATATTTGGTATGAAGCATTAGAGGTCCAATATTGTGGCGTTTGATTTCAGGTCTGTTGTTCACCTACTTCCTGTTAAACCATTAATCTGGTCATCTTTATCTTTGACCAATTATTTGAATTTTAAAAACTGCACATACATGTGACGGATCTGTGATGACAAAGCTGGAGATTCTGAATTTTTTGGCTGGAGATTGGACAAAAAAGCGGGAGATTTTCAACGCTCATTTCAATGACAATTGAGGACACTAGCGTGTACCAAATATACATGGCTTCACTGATTAATCTCAAACTGTTTATACAATCATCGGGTCAATTATGGCAATAAACTTTTAATTAACACCTATACCTGTTAATTTAACGTCTACCTAATTGACAAACCCCTAAAACACCGGAAATGTTTTATGACTGATCAATTAAAATGTCTATAAAATTAAAATTGTGCAATGTCTTGAAAAAGCGGGAGATTACACAAAAAGTCGGGAGAACGTGAGATGGATAAAAAAGTTGGGAGATTTTGTCTCCCGGCGGAAGAATCACATGTATGGTTAAAATATACCTCAGGTTTGGTATGAATATCATCTGAAAGTGGAGAGGCAAACTGACAAATGATACTCTTCTTCCCATAAATATCTGAAAAAGATCAATAAAATCAGGTTGATATGGGGTCCAGGGGGCTGCCGCTGAAGCCCCCTGGTGGGGGGGGGGGGGGATATGTGATTTTACGTATGAAACGAACAGATTTTATAATGTCAATAAGTCATTTTCATAAGAGACTGACAAAAAGCTTATAATTAAAAGAAATATTTGAATCCGAATATTTCCTTCTTTAACCATTAATTTAACTGATTTTTGATGAAGGGTAAATTTTAGGTATGAATGTGGCATACCTTGACTTAAAATCATATAAGTCGTTATGTCAAAACACTGAGCTTAGAAATACAACTTTAAAAAAAAATACTTTATCGAGAGACTGTACCCACACAAGCTCTGTGTGGACTATTCAACTTGCCTTGTTCTTATGGCTTCACTGCCTCCAAACGCTAAAGGCTTTCCAGATTCTTTGATCCTTTATTTTAATTTATACAAAGCTGTGCAGGATGTGGGCTTTCACTAAATACATGCATCTGAGTTCCCTACATGCCAGGTTTCTATAGAGATTGCTAAAGCTACGGAATGCAATTCATACATTTGTACCTGAGAAATTTTTATTTTTTCACTTGTCAATTTTTCTACCGAGGCAAGTGCCTCGGTTGCCTCAGTGCAAGCTACGCTACTGAACCTTTTGATATTTGGCACATAGCATAAGCCTAAGGACCTACATTGTTGGATTTAATTTCAGGTCTGTCCCTTACCGACTTCCTCTTTATTTTAATCAAACAATTTAATGTCTTTGATCCATTTTTTTCATTTTTGTGTGTGTTTTTTAAAGGAAATGAACTAATCTTACAAAATCAGGCCATTTTTTTTCATTGACACATTTAGTAGTTAATGGATGTTTTTTTTTAAAATCTATTCTTACATTGCATGTGCCACTCCCTCCAGATGATATTGTTTAATCTGACTTTGTCTGTAATGGTCATATGAAGTCCTCGGAATGCTTTCCATTTTGGTGATACTAGTTTTCCACTGAAATAAATAAATAAACGTAAAACGTGTATTGTACAACCATGACAATAATTTCATGCTATCAAATACAAGCTCAAGTCCTCCAAACATTATAAAATGTGTGGTAAGTAAATAAATTCTGGAGTCTTTTCTTGATAATTCTAAAAAAAATAATAACAAGATAGCATAAGCTGGCAATGGCTAATATATAGTCCCTCTGCCTTCTGCCACTACCGTATGTGAAATGGAATTAACAGCGCATGTGTGGAAAAATGTCGGATTTTATTTTCTCTCCGATGAACAAAGAAGAAAAATAGGGCATGTAATGGGACATTAAATGATACCCCGCCACGTTATAATATCAAAAGTTCATAAAATTTGATTTCAAAGTGGCCTTTCTCGAAAACTATTTTTCATATCAAGCTGGAAATTGAACTTGACCTGTATTTTATTGTACTCAATAGCTGTACAAAATATCATTTGAATCCTATGAAGCATTTTCAAGTTATTGGTCGGAAACTCAAAATTTCATGAAATTTGATTTTTCAAAGTGGCCTATCTCAAAAACTATTTATTGGATCATGCTGGAAATCAAACTTGACCTGTATTTTATTGTACTAAACAGCTGTGCAAAATATCATTCAAATCCTTTGACGCGTTTTCAAGTTTTTGGTCGAAAACTCAAAATTTCATGAAATTTGATTTTTCAAAGTGGCCTATCTCGAAAACTATTTTTTGGATCATGCTGGAAATCGAACTTGACCTGTATTTTATTGTACTAAACAGCTGTGCAAAATATCATTCAAATCCTTTGACGCGTTTTCAAGTTATTGGTCGGAAACCTTCGGGGGACGGACAGACAGACGGACAGACAGACGGACGGACAGACGGACGGACGGACGGACAGACACCGAAAAAAACTGAGGGTATAACATAATACCCTGCCACTTCGTGTGGCGGGGTATAAAAATGAATACTAAAGTGCTTTTTGATGAACTTTTTTATGACTATTGTGCTTAATTGGACTTTATGGGACCTAAGAATAAACCAAATGAAGCAAAAAGAATTCGAAAACGGAAGAAATCGGATGGTAACAATAACACAAGTAATGAAAAACAAAAAAAGAAAACGAACAGTACTCACGTAAAACAGTCAAATGTAAACAAACCGTCGGAAACCAATACACAGAATAACGAAATGATCAGCCCTAACATAGCAATGCATGAATCCCCGATACCTACACAAATACCACAGCAGCAGCAGTATATGCCACAATACCAGATGCAGCAACTGCCAATCCCCGTTCGTATGCCTCCCCCGAATTATCATCAGTCTCCCACATCTCCGAGTGCTAGCTTCTTCACAAGTACACCATGTAACATCCAACAAATTCCTTACCAAGCAGATACGATTAATACAAATCAGAAACTTGATAATCTGTCAAAAAAACTTAGCGAAATCTGCGATAAGTTGGCTTCGGTTGATCTACTTACTGAAAAACTTTCATCTTTTGATCAAACGGTAAAACACTTAACTACCTCTGTTGAAACTGTAACTAAGCGGGTAGATGATATAGAGAAAGGCATGAGATTCATGAACGAAACATATGAATCAAACAAAGGTGACACCAAAGAAGTTAAAGCTTTATTAAATAAAATAAATACAGAAAACTCAGAGATCAGTGAAAATATGGGTCGACTGAAAACTGCATGACCGACACATTGATCTCCAGACACGGTCAATGCGCGAAAACCTTGTCTTCTCTGGAATACGGATGACTGACAAAAATGAAGACTCTGACGAAACTGAAAGAATTTTAGATGACTTCATGTATAGACATTTGAAAATGGATGAAATTGGTGCATACCAACGGGCACACCGGTTCGGAAAAGATTACGAGGTGAAAGATAAAAGTGGCAAATTATACGTGACAAAATCTATAGTTTGTAGATTTCAGAATTTTAAGGAACGAGAACGTGTTCGAAAGGCGGCTAAGGAGTTAAAGGGGACTGTATTTGGCATAAGCGAACAATTTCCTAAAGAAATTAATGACAAAAGAAAGGATTTGTGGCCACAATATCAGGAAGCTCGGCGACAAAGGCGAAAAGTTTACTTCAAACGAGACCGGCTGTTTGTAGATGGAAGTGAAGTGTTCCCTCCCGACAAACCTACAGAAAATACACGAATGAAAACTTTCGACGACCCCGTGAAGAACCCCGTGATCTCTCATTTTAGGACAACCATGGAGGGCAATCAAGCAGAACAAATGAACAGACAATCAAAAGTAACCAGTCTAGCGACGCGTCAACTTTTGATAACTGTGTAAATAAAACTAGTCATATTAATGTTGTTAATATCTTGTCATTAAATGTTTGTGGACTCAAGAATAGGTTACAATACCCTGAATTTAAGTCTTTATTAAATGATTATGATATAGTTTGTTTCAGTGAAACACGTCTGGATGATTGTGATTTATTAGATTGTGATGAATTTGTTTTCAAATTTAAAAACAGACATAAAATTTGGGTTTATAGATCAGGTGGTTTAGCCTTAGGCTACAAAAAATATTTAGATAAATTTATTAAGCCTATTGAAACAGAGTCTGATTTTATATTTTGGTTTCAAGTTGATAAAAGTATTTTTGGTATTGATGAAAATGTTATATTCGGTATAGTTTACATACCACCTATAAATACGAAGTATGCATCGGACGATGCTTTTGATAACATAGAAGTTGAATTTCAAAGGTTTCTTCTACAAACGAATAACGTTATATTACTTGGCGATTTTAATAGCAGAATTGCTACTGTACAAGATTTTTATGATGACGAAGGTAGTTTTTGTATTGATCATAATATTGATGTGCCTATTGATTATACAGATGTATTTAAACTAGATCGTCTTAATTTACAAAGAAATAGAAATAACTCAGATGTAGTCATTAATAGCTACGGAAGAAAATTAATTGATTTTTGTAAGAATAACAAAGTATTTGTATTGAATGGAAGAGTTGGTCATGATAGTATTGGTAAATATACAACTAAACATAACACTGTTATAGATTTTATTTTAAGTACTTCTCATATGTTAGAAAATATAAATGATTTTGAGGTTAGAGACTTTTCAAAATTATATTCAGACGTTCATTGTCCATTGTCATTGAGTATAGTTAAATCACCTTTGAACTCAGATGTAATTATTCATAATGTGTCAGAACAAAGGGTTAGAAAATGGGATCCGGATAACGTAAATGCTTTTAAAGATAACTTGGATCAAGATAGAGTTACCGCTCTTTTTGCATTATTGTCAAATCATGTTGATGAAAATGTAAATAAAACAGATATAGAAAATTTCTCAAGTGAAATCTCAAATATTTTATTAAATTGTGCAAAAGAAACATGTGGAGTTGTTAATTTTACAAATCATAGAAAACCAAAAAGGCAAGACAAATTATTTTTTAATCAAGAATGTCGCAAAGCAAGAAAAGAATTAAGAAAGTCAAAGAGACTTTTCAAGCACCATGGCTCAAATTTATTCAAAGAAAGATTGCGACAAAGTGAGAAATTTTATAAAGAAACGTTGGATAAGAATATTAAAAAACAAAACGAAGATATGAAAAATAAAATGAAACTATTAAGAACTACGAATCCAAGAGAGTTTTGGAAATATTTTAATAAGACACAGCGATCAGCTCCAAGCGATATATCCATTGAAACTTTGTTTGACTTTTTAAAAAATATAAATATAAATAATTATGCTGATGAATTCGATATAGATAGTAGATTAGATTCAGAGTCCACTAATGAGACACTGAATAGTTCTATTACTAGGGATGAAATCATCTCTGCGGTAAAAAAGGCGAAGAATAATAAATCGTCAGGAGAAGACAAAGTTATCAATGAATATATTGCTTCATCGCTTGATGCAATGATTGATGTATATGTTTATTTTTTCAATATGATTTTTGATACAGGTATTCTGCCGGAGGCCTGGTTGATAGGGAATATAGTTCCTATATATAAAAATAAGGGTAGCTCGCTTGAGGCCAAGAACTATAGGCGGATTACCTTATTGTCTTGTTTGGGAAAGGTTTTTACATCGATCCTCAATCAACGATTGAGTGATTTTACAGATGAATTAAATATATTATGTGAGAATTAAGCAGGCTTTCGACAGGGATACTCCACAAATGACCATATCTTTTCTTTATATGCATTGTATGAATTATTACGTTTGAGAAAGAAAAAGTTATATGTTGCATTTGTTGACTTTGAAAAAGCTTTCGATTTTGTACACAGAAATTCTCTGCTCGATAAACTTATATTGAATAATATTGATGGAAAATTTTTGAAAGTTATAAAAAATATGTATAGTGATGTAAAATCTAGAGTAATTTTTCAGAATCAGAAATCAGATATTTTTGCAAGTGAAATTGGAGTCAGGCAAGGTGAAAATCTATCCCCTATATTGTTTTCATTGTATCTGAACGATCTACAAAACTATTTAGAAAATTTGAATATAAATTGTTTACAATCAATTAGCTCAGACGTTGAAATTGAGCTTGATATGTATTTTAAATTATTTTTACTGCTATACGCTGATGATACTGTACTATTAGCAGAGTCCAGCGATGATTTGCAAATTCTTATAAATTCTTTTACCGTTTACTGTAATCAGTGGAAATTGAAAATTAATGTTGAAAAGACAAAGATTATGGTATTTTCTAAAGGTAGAGTTCCCCAAAATCTGAAATTTTTTATCGAAGGGAAAGAAATTGAAATAGTGAAAAAATATAAGTATCTTGGTGTAATATTCTCGAGTAGTGGAAGTTTTCTTGCTACAAGGAAACATCTTCAACAGCAAGGTATGAAAGCTTTATATGCAATTATTAAAAAGTGTAGATTCAATCATTTATCTATAAGGTGCCAGATTGATATGTTTGATAAAGCTGTTGCACCAATATTATTATATGGTTCAGAAGTATGGGGCTTCGAAAATATTGATATTATTGAAAAAGTACAATTGTATTTTTGTAAACATGTATTACGACTTAAACGCTCTACTCCAAACTTTATGATTTATGGAGAACTTGGTCAATATCCTTTATCTATTAATGTAAAATTAAGAATGGTTGACTTGTGGATACGTCTGAATAGTAATGAAAACAAAATTTCATCTACACTTTGCAAACTACTTCATATTTATTATAATAATTATGGAATCGAAAACAAATGGTTATGTTATATCAAAAATATTTTTGATAATTGCGGAATGAGCAATATTTGGCTTAATACTGAGATATATTCTAGAGAATGGATTATTGAATCCCTCAGATTAAAACTTAAAGATCAATTTTTACAAGAATGGTTAGCGGATGTCAACAACTCACCAAAAGCTTTATGTTATAGAATTTACAAGACAGAATTCAAGTTTGAAAAATATTTTTCTTTACTTCCTTCAAGTTTACTTTTTACTATTTGTAAATTTCGATGTGGAAATCACCGACTACCAGTGGAGACAGGAAGATGGCATAATATTCCTCGCGGTAAAAGATTATGTCATCTTTGTGGTTCTACTGATATTGGCGATGAATTCCATTATTTGCTTAAATGTAATGCTCTTCGAAATGAGCGTCAAAAATATCTAAGCTTATGTGATTTATCACACATAAATATCTTAACGTTTTCACGTTTAATGTCCACAGAAAATATAGTTCAGCTAGAAAAGTTATGTAAATTTATTAAATGTATATCACTGAAGTTAAATCCTCCTGGTTAAAATCATGTACTTCCCCACACATGCATGTTACATGTATATGTTATATTGTATATATTGTAATATTATCTTCTCTGTAACTAAGATTGGTTTATGAGAAATAAAATCATTCATTCATTCAATTTAAATGACAAATTAGCTGTAGTGCATATAGTGCTGTTAAGTTTAAATGAGCTTGTTGAGTGATTATTCAAAAAAAAATTTGAAAGATCAAAGCAGACGTGTTTAAACCTTTATAGAGGGCCCCCTCAGGGAGATAAGTATGGTTGCTCATAAAAGAAATTGTAAAAAATTGTATTTGATAATTAAGGTTAATTATATAAAATAAAAATACAAAAATATTGCAGAGAACTAAAATATTTTGATATATTGCCAATATTGAAGAATTTTTTTATTTTTCAATAGAAAATCAGTAACCTGGAGATTTTAGGCATAAATCAGGAGGTGGAGTTAGGGTCTTCAAACCAAGAGTCTTCCGGTGAAAACAGGAGAGTTAATAAATCAAGATAACAGGGAAAATTTGAAAAGATAACTAGAGGCTCCCAGGAGCCTGAATCGCTCACCTGATCTCTTATGCTAAAGCCTCTTACCTAGTGTGCAACATGGTCTACATGTACTTGGTAAGTAACATTTAAGAGACTAGTTAGGATAAAAAACACTTTTAAGACCAAGAATACAAAGTTACAAAGCTTTCCATTTGAAAAGAAAACAAACAAAAAAAACATATTAAGTTAAAATTGATTGAAAACACTTAAAAAGATAATCTGACAATTTTGACCCTGAAATCAATTTGTAGATCTTCATGAGCTGAACAATTTTGCAATGCTAACTATTCCTCTAACTCTTATGGCTTTTAAGATTAAGTCCCAAAACTGTGAAAATGGTCAATTTTGAAGATTAAGGGGAAATAACTCCTATAAGGAGTCGTCCCACAACTTTGACTCAATGGAGAGTTTTGTAGAGCTTTTGATGCTGAAGAAGGAGGGTTGCTTCGGATTTTCTCTATCTCTTATACTTTTTGAGCTATAAGCTAAAAACTATGGTCTGACTCCCCTGTTCTATTTTTAGTAACAACGGCCATGTTGGTTGGTCGACGTTCACAAATTTCACAAACTTGGTAGAGGACATCCTAAAGATCAAAGTGTATAAAGTTTCAAAGCAATCCCACATGTTGTTTCAGAGAAGAAGAGTTTTAAAAATCAGTTAAAATTGATAGAAAAATCAGTTAAAGGGGCATAACTCTTAAACGGTTGATCTGACAATTTTGACCCTGATATCATTTTTGTAGATCTCAATGAGCTGAACAATTTTGCAATGCTAACTTTTCCTCTAGCACTTACAATTTTCAAGATAAAGTCCAAAAACTGTCAAAATGGTCAATTTTGAAGATTAAGGGGAAATAACTCCTATAAGGAGTCGTCCCACAACTTTGACTTTACAAAGAGTTTTATAGAGCTTTTGATGCTGAAGACGGATGGTTGCTTCGGATTTTCTTTATCTCTTATACTTTTTGAGCTATAAGCTAAAAACTATGGTCTGACCCCCCTGTTCCATTTTTAGTAATGACGGCCATGTTGGTTGGTCGACGTTCACAAATCTCACAAACTTGGTAGAGGACATCCTAAAGATTAAAGGGAAAGTTCACAAAAAATTGAAAATTTGTCATATGATTTCTAATGTATTATCTAATTATGCTATAACATTTAAACTTTTATATTCAATTTAATAAGCTGACAAAAATGGAATTTTATTTTTTAACTTTTTGTTTCTGTCATTTTAAATTACAGGAAACATCTGAATACCACAAAGTCTCTTTTTGACAGTGACCCACCATTTACCTAATTATTGAATTGCCAATATATAATATTTTTGTGTGCATCTATGTTATGGCATTTTAAATAAGTGATAGATAAATCCTTATCAAAATTAACAAAATTGAGTTATTCTTTAATTAGTAATAATGATTTTTTGGTATAAAAATCAATTTAAATAGGTCATTTTTAATTATCTAAGTCATGTTGTGTTGTGATAATCTTGCATATAAATCACATTTTTGTTTTAAATGCTAGAATGATAATAAAATGATCTAGTACATAAACTTTGTTTCTGAATGTTTGTTTATTAGGTTTTGACACCTGTAGGTATTGATAATTAGAATTTCCTGTTTATTTCACCCCAAGTCAGCTGTGATTAATTACATTTCTGTTTACCTAACCATTACACAGGTACCTGCTGAGAGACAATGACAATGAATTCACATTAATTAACACTTTTAGCAAACCCAGTGGGGGATTAGAAAAAGAATGACATGTAATTTACATAATTAAATCACAATTATTTTCAATGAAATATGATGGCTTACATTTAAAAACACAACTTCTTTCTTAATAATAAATAAAAATAATATTTTTTTGAATTATAGAATTTAAATTTTAATTAATTGATTATAAAGTTCTATTTAAAAGAAAAAGACAATAGATAAATAAAACGTTTTTGAAAAGATTTTTATATAGAAAGTAATTTGAAAATATCTTGTTGACTTTTGATTATTTTAATTATTTTGTTGGTTATTGGATGTACCACATGATCACTTAAACGTTTGAACTTATATGATTTTTTGCTACTCAGTAAAAATTCTGATTAACTGAAGTAGTCCCCTAATGTAGAGTAGGGGACTATTTCAAATAAATAATCTCCAATATCTTTGTTATAAGTTAAGATATGAGAGAAAAAATTTGCACACTGTTATAAAACATTGTTCTGAACAATTTAAGACCATATGTCAAAAATCGTGAACTTACCCTTTAAGTGTACAAAGTTTCAAAGCAATCCCATCAGTGGTTTCAGAGAAGAAGATGTTTGAATAAAAGTTAACGGACGGACGGACGACGGACGCTTAACGATGACAATAGCTCACATGACCCTTCAGGGGTGTGAGCTAAAAAAATATTGCCACAAAATTGGGATTGACGCATTATTCTCACACGACTTGCGTGAAACTTGACAGGTCTGTGCATACATATACCTCATATGCTCCTGAAGGGAGCGATAATGGTAGAAATGTCAATATTCTAGTTGTACTATGGGCTCAATTTTTCTTCAACGTCCGGTTAAGCACGCGCGGTTTACAGGACTTTCTGTGTCTTTTAAACGCTTTTTTCTTTGAAACTTTCTGACGTCATTAAGCGCACACAGGACCCACAAGAAAAGCTAGTTTGTTTTCATTTTCGAATAAGAATTTGTTTCAATTAATTGTCCAATAAACATTTGAAAACTTATTTTAGCTTGTCAAATATTTAAGGATACGTTCAAACTCAAACTTCGGGAGCGTCTAAGGTTTAACCTGCATCATATTACAACAATTTGATGCAATAACTAATAAAGCCTTATATAAATAATGTGATTACATAATTTTGGTGTTTGTTTACCTATATGCTAAACTCAGGCATTCAAACAATTTTGACAATGATGAATCTATTTTCTGTGAAGGAGGCGATTTGCGTGAAACTTGACAGGTCTGTGCATACATATACCTCATATGCTCCTGAAGGGAGCGATAATGGTAGAAATGTCAATATTCTAGTTGTACTATGGGCTCAATTTTTCTTCAACGTCCGGTTAAGCACGCGCGGTTTACAGGACTTTCTGTGTCTTTTAAACGCTTTTTTCTTTGAAACTTTCTGACGTCATTAAGCGCACACAGGACCCACAAGAAAAGCTAGTTTGTTTTCATTTTCAAATAAGAATTTGTTTCAATTAATTGTCCAATAAACATTTGAAAACTTATTTTAGCTTGTCAAATATTTAAGGATACGTTCAAACTCAAACTTCGGGAGCGTCTAAGGTTTAACCTGCATCATATTACAACAATTTGATGCAATAACTAATAAAGCCTTATATAAATAATGTGATTACATAATTTTGGTGTTTGTTTACCTATATGCTAAACTCAGGCATTCAAACAATTTTGACAATGATGAATCTATTTTCTGTGAAGGAGGCGATTTGAAATCATAAGATTGGGATGGCTCTGTTTTAGAACCACTGAAATCATAAGGTGTCACTTTGTCGCTGACAGTATCAGATCCCAAATCGTCGTCTTCATCTTCAGGCGAGGGGTCGTGGACTCGACTGAGCATGAAGTGTCCACTGTGGATATACTCGTTATCCTCTGGCTCTTCCTTCATCCCCATCTTCTTGCTATCCGACACCGACGAGTCTAGTGAATTTCTCAAAGGATTGATTGTCATAACTGCAGCCATGTGGTTGCATTTCAATCTAATTGCCTAAAAATATGCTTCTTTCTGTTGATGCGCTAGTCCATTTTCTGCAAGTTCTATTAAAATCTACCTAAAAACCTCAAATCTTTAAAACAATAACAACAAAGACCAACGACGTTACTATATATAAACTGCAAAATCTAAGAAATAAAATCAAATTAAGTATTAAATTTCAAAATTTGAATATGAATAATACTATTAACTTATAAAACATAACAAGTGAGTTGTTAAGACAAAGAATTTCTCGAAAGAGACATTCAATTAACTTTATAATAAAAATCAACATTTTACCAAAAATAAGCATTGTTAGAACTACTATTTTTCAAATCACAAAAATTCTACAATTCAATTGATGATTGGAATTATTAATTTAGGGATAACAATATCACAAAGCAAAAGATAAAGATGAAAAAAACGTAAATTCATTATTTAACCAAAAGGTTATTGTGCTTTGCTATTTTAGTTTATGATTTGGTATTTGGATTTCTTTGAAAGTTCAAGGTTGAAGAATCACGCCCTCGTGACATGATCGTTCTATTTTTAGCATGAAGATAACGCAAGAACCT